>CAVLJG010000004.1:101521739-101595184 GCA_963669975.1 Acanthoscelides obtectus | reverse complement strand
TGCTCGTACAATCACCGAACTGAGACAAAAGCTTCAAGAAATATGGGATTGTTTTACACCAAATTTTTGCCAAAACTTGGTTAACACTATGCCTCAGAATTTCAGCAGTCATAAAAAATAAAGGTGGTGTTACCCAATAGCAGTCTTTCTATTGTTGCTTTGTTAACTTCGCGCATTTATTCGCACATTGTTTATTTGTACAGATGTTCTATTAGTTATAGGTCTAAGTGATTTCAAATATGTATTTTTTACGACTAGAGTGTATCTGAAATGTTTTTGAGAAACTAAATGGTATTAGAAGTAAATAGTTTCGTCATGTTTAGTTTATAAAGGCATATTTTGGTGCAAATCTTGAAGTGGGCCAACTGAAGTGGGAAGAGGCTCGTATATTTCCGTAGTAGATGGTGCAACAATGAATCAATTAATAACCTCAAAATAAAATTATGATAAAATTTAAGTTATTAACCGAATAATTCAATTCCGAGTAAAAAATGGATTATTGGTTTTCGTTAACGTTTACGTAAGGTGTATTTGTGAATGCCAAATCTTTCTATTATCATCACATTGATTGGAGCCTTACACTCTAGCTGAAGGTGCCTGGATGTTTTTGGACGGGAAATATAAATTAAGACGCGCCTCAAAAAAATCAATGAATCAAATATTCCTATGGCATTACAAATAGTTAATCATTCCTTTAAGCTTTGCCCCATTTGAGCCCGTACGCTGCATGTGGCTTTGGATGTCATCACCTGAAGGAAGCAATACTTGTATGGGATCGCAGAAGTTAGGGTTGGTACCTGTCAACCTAGTCTTCAGCTTTATGGTTTTATATTTTGTGCGTTGAATAAGATCGCCATTCATATTATTGGCTAGATAAAAGGATATTGATCAAAGGCATTGGTTCTATACGCGCGACGCACAGACTATTTTCGTAGAACCTGTCAAAAACAGGTATCGGAAATGTATGAAACCTATGTCCTTTTCTAAAGCTAATATTGTAAACAATAAGGTTGAAAAGTAATCAAAACGCACACTACCTTTATCATGCCAGACTGGGACTATTAAACTTGAAGTTACTGAAATACTGCCATATTATTGTAGGTGGTCAGATATAGTTATTTAACGCTGTTGAATTCATCCTTTGACTGGCCTTTAAAAACCGTTGAAATGAGTTCCTATAGGCCAGCAAATCCTCTGATTTTGGCTGAGCGACCACAAAAATTTATGTAACACGTGTATGGCAGACTTATTTTGAATTAACCCTTGACACGCGTCTGGAATAGAATGGTAGACTTACTTTGAATGAGGATTTGAAGAGACCCTGAAATTACCTGATAGTGACTAATTGCCCTCTCATTCGGACTTATTAACCAGAAAAACCTAAGTTACATGCGGTTGGGCGCAACTGTTCGGCTTCTTTTGAAAACGTCCTTTATATGACCTTGAAGTGATCTTTGCCTTTATAAAGACAAACTTATACTCGTACATGGTTTAAAATTAGCGACCCAAAAAGCCCTTCTGTATTCTTGCTAGCTTTCGTTGTTCTAGATCACACACGCCACTGACGAAACACACCGCTAGCACCCTCATTATAAGGGCGTTGATGTTTATTGGAAATTCTGGGAACTTTAAGGTCATCACGCTTGTGTTTTCCCGGATGTCTCTGTTTCTGGACCTCCCTAGTGCAATTCATAGTAGACAAAATATTTCAGCAAGCTAAATTTTTATAGAATTTCCAAATTTGGCGTGTCTATCAACGAACCACTGGTTTATCAACCTCCACATTGTCTCAGACAGTAGATATACGAAAGTTGTACTTCGAAAATGGAAGCCAAACGTTGATAAAATAGTTTATTCCAAACTTATGATTACAATTCCGGAATTCACACAGATTTATTTTGATTCTGTAACACTCTCAGAAATTTTTGTTGGAAAGTCCCTTTTATATTTTTTCAATGACAAGGCGTGTAAGAGGTTGTGCTGGGATTTTTTTTCCAGAAGATCTATATTTATGACGTTTAGCTGCTATTGTCCAGAATTAGCTTGTCATTGAGTTCTGAGATTGATTAGACCATTGATTCCCAAAGTGGTCTATATCGACCGATAGGGGTCTATGACAACCTGCAAGGGGTCTACGTCAGCGAAAAAAATTTGGGGGGTCCATGAAATGAATATGGGGGTCCACGATAGTGGATCTCAACACATACACTGATAGTACCTATTTACTTACATCATACTGTCTTATAATATCAAAACATATACATTATTTATAAAAGTACCTATGAAGTAAAAAAATTATTATATACATATGTTTATAAAATTGTGTAAGTTGTAGAATGTTGGTATTCGCTTTGTGGTCGTAATACATTTTGAACTTGTAAAAACCTGAGAGTCGCAGTCTCAGAGCTTCGCTACCTTGCGCTGACTTGTTCAATTCGTCACTCTATAAATACGAAGGTGGGACAAATCCGTTTATTCGTTTCCTGAATCTTGAAAAGGAAAGTGCTAAGAAAATATTTTAAAAATATAAACAGATAGTATATCACACAAATTATAGTGAGTCAGTGTTATTTTGTTTGAGAGTGCTGGAGAAAAGTAAGTACATTATTTTTTATTAAATTTTAGTTTTGTACTCGTAGTTAGCAAAGATAGATAAATTACGCCAATCATGACTTTAGTTATTAGTAGTTAAATATTCAGTCATGCAAATTACACGAGTACTCCTCAATAGTTTCTTTTTGAAAGTTTTAGCAATCGGTGAAATAATTACAGTGCAATCTCCGTAATTCGAGCTAATTGTTGCAAGAAGATGTTCGAATTATGGAATGTTTTCGGAAAAATCAAAAAATATTTTTAATATACAGCTGCTGCATTTTCTGTCTTATTTAAATAATTTAATCTTGCCCAGTCATCTGATGCCATGCCCGAATCTAAAAAGAAATGTAGACAGTACAGTGTTGATTAATTTGCAATTTAAGGCGACCGTTTAAATTTGATTAAAACAAAGTCCATCTTATCAGCGTTTCTTGCCAGAGTTAGACTAATGAAGTAAAATATTGGACGGGGCGAATTTTCTCAGTTCCCCAATTTGTCACAGACAAGCTGCCAGGAAGACGACGTTTCAACTTACGTTCAACATTAAAATGCCCTCTATTCAGATTTTGAATCTCGGTTTGGGGATATTTTGACTATGGTAATACCACCGTGGATAATTAATCCATATGTGAAAAAGTAATATTACAAATGCCGACCGAAAAGCATTAAGAAGAATAATCGTGAAAAACAGGCGTGCCAATTATTTACAATTAAGTGCCCTGTAGAGTGACGCTGTTGGAAGGGGTGACATAGAAGAAACGAATGTCATAATACAAGAGGAACTGACTGAACCAAGTACAAACGAAGAACTTAAGGTTCAGTTTAAAAACGGATATCAGCAATTCTGGCTGCAAAACAACATACACGTTAATTATCCCGTATTATGGAATATAGCGAGGAAATTTTTAATTTCCTTTCCATCGTCATACCTAGTGGAGAGGGTTTTCAGCGCTGTTACCAATCTTCTAACGAAAAATAGAAACAGACTGGACATCATTATCCGAGAAGATTTAAGATTAACCCCTACAAAATTGCCGCCAAATATTGATAACTTATTATTAAAGCATCAGGTTCATCCTTCTCACTAAAAATATTGACTTATTGCTTATGTTATTAATTTTATTTATAGTTTATTTTAAGTTTATTGGTGTCTGACCAATAAATGCCCGCATTGGGAATAAGTGCCCGCATTGTTTTTTTTTAAAGAACCCCCCTTTATAGAAAATATTTTGTTTTTAAATTATTCTGAAAATTCAAGGTTAGGTACACACTAAAATTCGTTAATTTTTTGCCTATTTTTAGATAACTTGAACATATAACAAGCGGAATTTAATCAAACTAACAGTGAAATTATTGTAGAGCATAAGTTTATGTTATAATTAATAAACGAACTCGCTTATTGTACTATTTTGAGTAAAAAACTTTTTTTTATTATTTTTCACTTTTTTTTTATCTTATCCCTCTTATTTTTTTTTTACACAATGCCGGCACTTATTCGCAATGCAAAATTTATTTAATGTTACGTATATTTTACATAACAGATACAAAATTTTATTTTGAGTAGTTTTAATTTAAATTCAATTAATAAATGTATAAATTAATATGTGTTTTTACTTTAAGTTTTTAACACTAAACTTCACTACAGTTAGAACTTTATTTTGAGACAGACCTCTTGTTTTCCTTGTCTTCATTCCTACGGGCTAAATGACCAAAAAACTAAAGGATTCGTTGAAGCCCTTCTGAATACTTAGTTGAAGCAATGAGCGATCCAATGTCTCCGCAACGCTTTTCTTCAGCACTAAATCTATCTAATAACCTCTTGGTCTCCATTTAATACCACCACACACACATTATGATAATTTATGAATATATAAACTCAGAACATAAATATGATCTGACAGTAGCATTCAAAACGTCACGTAACATTTCTGTTGTAATCATTCTAAATGCTTCCATTACACAATCTCGTAACTGCTGCTCAGTTTCAAATGGATGCTGATAAATTTGGTTTTTAACAAAACCGGAAACATAAAAGGACAGAGGAGTCAAATTCGGGAAGCGCCCTGGCCAGGACACTTTACTGGAGGTTCCAAACCACCTTCCGAGAAATCGCTGAGAAGGACACTCTCAAACTTGCCTAGAGATATGTGCAGGAGCATCATCTCGTTGAAACCAAACGCTATTAACTTGTACCAAAGGAAAATTATTCAGGCGGTCGTCTAGATCATGTTGGTGGTAAATAAATGGACCTAATATGTTGGTCCATAGAATTCCACATTACATATTAAACCCAAAACGTTCTTCATGTCTGGATACTTGTTTAGTCCGCATATTTTCCTGAGTATTGCGGCGACTAGAGAAACCATTATTGGTGAACATACTCTCGTCGGACCATATTATTATTGTAGGGGAATTAAAATCTTCTTTACACATTCGCGTGTATATCACTCATAAAAATGTGGGAGCTGTTCGCTTTCTCCTGGTCTAAGACCTTGACAAATATTTATATGGGTGATATCTATTTTCCGCAAAAAAGATTTCTTTTTTCGACACGCGACTCTAAGAAAATTTACTTACTTGGCTGCCTTCTTTGGGGCCGTTCAAGTATTACGTGAGCAGATTTATTACAATTATTTACCCCCCCATCCCCTTGTCAGCAAAAGTAAGCAAAGCTCTTACCCCCTCCCTCCATGCTTACGTAAACATTTGTCAATTATTGTATTGTTTTTTTTAATATAATAATTATAATGCTATAATTATAATTTGAAAAATAAGAAAATCGATTTAGGATAGAGATTATATTTTACTGATACGGTAGTCAACATAGAGTAAAGGACAAAAATATTATATCTTACTAACATAACAAATTTATTTTAAATTTTTGGTACATATATTAAATTCAAATTAACAGTCTTCAGTTCATGATACCCGATCCATGATTCTATGTTTTCGATGACATTGGATTGCTTCGTTTGCTGCTAAGTGTTGTGAGTTTGCTCGCTTTCATCAGATTTTGTAATGTCTACGTCGTTCTCATCGAGCCATAATACATCATGGTGCTCTAAATTTTGAATAAAGTACAAGAGTTCATTAACACGACGAGCAGCGACTCTTACAGGTCTAAATTTCCTATCAGTGTGCGTGTTTACTTTTTTATGAATATTTTTTATGTGACGATTTAGCGACTTGACGGAAGCGTGATAAAGACCACACGTTTTGCAAGTTCGACTTGATAGCCTCAATTTTACCGTCGGACAAAAATAATCGTAGGGCATTTGCAGGAAATCTTTACGTGAAGCAGTTAAGCGTAGAGCTAAATTGACTGGAAGATTAAGAAATTGCCCTCCTTCATCCAAAACCAAGTCATCAACTGTTTGTTTTACTTTTACAGGTGGTGGAGAAAACCTATTGTCTAGTAATCTAAATAGGCCACTTCTTGGACGACAACATTCTGTATTTCTACATTTTACAATTTGAAGCAAGTATTGGCTCTCACGCACATGTTCTGAATACCATTCAATGTCTCGAAAATCAGGAAGATCTTGTTCACCTGCCCCAACATATTTTGCATTAACATTATAGTCATCAATTTCCATTGAACTCGATACTTCAGCTAATAGATTTCCTGCAAATTCGAAATTATATCTTTCTTAATGTTCATCAATTGTAATGCCACGTTCATCCAAATGTGACCCAAAATGGTCATGAGGCAATATTAAACCAGTCAGTTCCCGACTAAGAGGAGCCATTCTGCGCTCTAATCTGTTATACGCACTTCTTCCACGAGCATTGGTAGCTAAAAACAATGCATCGAGATCATGTCGCTTAAAGTGTTGTATAGCGAACCCTATGACTTTTTGATAACGTGGATTTTCATCTGGCCCTCCATCAACCGTCATGATTACCGCTGGCTTTACTAGTCCATGGTCGGTTTTAGCTAATGGTCGACACTCTTCAAGTTCGAGTAGCGTCTCTAAATCCTGAGCATGAGTATTAGCAGTAGACGAACTATTCTTTCAACTTCGAATAGCGATGTATGTTGGTCCAGAATAACTAACGGCTTGCGGTTGTCCTAGCATATTGGAAGTGATTTTGATACCAGCATAAACAGATGGTATTAATTTATGACGCTTAGCGCTTGCTTATTTGCCGCAGTTACGCCAATAGGGACTCGAGCTTTATCATCTTGAGATATGAAATATACTTCTGGTCCAAGTATGGATGCTATGTTCTCTAAATAATGGATTGATGTTTCAGCGAACTTGCTATCTAAGCGGCTCTTATGGTGATCAGTTTGAGCCCGAATGAGCTTAACAGGGACTGTCGATACATGTCTCCGTCCCTCTGCAGAATTAGGTTTTCTGCGAATCAATCAAAGATATGTCCCACTGCGACTAATGTCACATCCTATTTTACGTAATTCGTGTGTGAGTTCATCAAGAGTTTTTACGCTGCGAATTGATTCCGTTCGTTTTCTATCATCTGCTGCTCCCAGAAATAAAGCTATATCCGCGATTGTTTTCAATAGTGAATGTTGATTGCTTTCAAGATTAGGACGTCGCACTGAATCCCTCAGAGATAGTCTTTTTCTATTTCTGGATTTTCATCACAAATATCTTCTAACTTTCTTTTCATACCATCCTTGTGTCTTCTGAGCAACTGCGTTTTGAACCTTCCTGTTTAAAGACTGTTTTGCTGTTTATATTTCCTCGCGCCACTTAATGATCTGTTCATCAACTTCAGCACGGCTTGGCACAGTATCACTGGCAGAATATAAAGCATTCAGATTTTTTTCGAGTAGAGCAATCTTATTTTTCATAGCTTCATGAGAAGGTTTTGCTCTCTGTTTGTCTCTTTTTTCATTAATTTCGCATTGCTGTTGTGATTCATGACCGGGTTTTGTTTTATCTTCTTCCTCTTTTTTAATTTTTGAAGCTGACCGTATTTGTGTTTTTTTCTGCAGGTTTACAGGTTGTCTAAAAATAAAAACATTCTATGGCTTCTGCTAAAGATTCTCTTATTAAGCTACATAAATACAAAGTATAGAAATATATATGGTAAATACAAAACCCTATGGCTTTAAATCTAATATGTTTAAACGAGCAATTCGTCCCGGTCACAAAATACAAGGTGTTAGTTTTCTGTATATATGTATAAAACTAACACCCTGTACTTTGTGACCAATTGACGGAATCAATCATAAGAAATAAATCTATAATATAATGAATATTCCCTCTATACTTTGAGATAGGCCATAATATTTTCTAATCAGTAAAGAGAAACTTTTTGGCGATTTCTAATATTTATAGTACTCACAGGTACCTAAAATGATTTCGTCACTCACCTTAGAAAAAAAATGTAGTAGAATGGATTTATTCTTAGTCGCCGCTTGCAATTCTTCTTCGATTCTCTTAGATACAATAATATCTAGTTTCTTGTTGAATTTTGCTTGTAATTTGTAATTTCGCCACACTTCGTTAACTCAGTTTTGTACATTTTGTACTTTCGTACTGGTATCAGATTTTTTAAAACTTTCAAGCAATTTTTGGTATAACTTGGATTTGTCTATGTGAAACGACAT
The DNA here is from genome assembly GCA_963669975.1 of Acanthoscelides obtectus. Classification (NCBI taxonomy): domain Eukaryota; kingdom Metazoa; phylum Arthropoda; class Insecta; order Coleoptera; family Chrysomelidae; genus Acanthoscelides; species Acanthoscelides obtectus. The sequence continues at coordinate 101,587,008 of CAVLJG010000004.1, read as the reverse complement.
CTTATTTAAACATTAAACTTTGGCTAATGGAATCAATGGTAACACAAATGTTAACTTGCTTTACTATGCTTACAATACGCTATAGTATCCAAACGAGACAATACACTGATAGAGGAAATTTAGACAAGTGAACACCGCGCGGTAATTCCCCTACTCGGTTCTAAAGCGAGTAGGGGAATTACCGCGCGCTGTTCACTAAACGTATGCACTATTTGCGGGAATCCCCGAAAATGCGTTTAGTGTTGCCATTCGTGTAAAAAAGTAAATAACGACCGATGACGTACTCATCATCTAGACTCCCCTACCCCCCAAGTCATCCAAAATAAGCAAAGCAAAGACCCTCCATAGTGCTCACGTGATACTTGAAGGGCCCCTTTCGAGAAATTTATCAATATACATTTTCATAGTATCTTTAGTATTTTCACAATGTAGCATGTCAGCATGTCGAACTTTCCTTCATTGCTAAAATGACCGCCTGTCATCTTTGACGATAATAATGCAGTACACAATAATAATACTCGGTGACAGGTATTTATGTCAAATCAAGCATTTTTTTGCGTCGTCTACTCAAAAAATTAGAAAAGACGCAGTTTTCTCATAACCATGAAGATAAATGTAACATACAATATATAGTTAAATTCGTATTAAAAAATGCTATTAGATACGGGGTGTACTTTTGTTCGGACTAAATAAAAAATAAAGTAGATGATGTTTTCCCAAAAACGAATCGTCGGACACAAAATTTAAAAACACCACCATGCAGTGCCTGAAAAGTGCCAACGGACAAGTATTATTAATCTTTTGATATCCCTTAAAATAAAGTGAGAAAAAAATAAAAATGTTTTGGCTAAATTTTAGTTTTTCCCAAATATCTCAGTAAGCCACAAAATTTGTTTCACGGGTATTCAGATCCCCATGCATAGGATCCTTATGTTGAACACCCTGTATAATGTACTGTCTTAAAGATTAAGTTTAAGTGCAGAAGAAACTCAATTAGTTGAGCCCTTCCTCGGCATTTCAAAGCACAAAGCGTCACCGGCAAGAATTTCGCAAGGAAATGGGTCATTTCTCAATATTCAAATTCCGTAACCCTTTACCTGCAGCAATAAATAACCCATGGAATTGTAAACGTAACCCATTTAGCTTTATGGCCAAACGGTAGTGACGGTGAACAGTCACTGTAAAGTGAACAAATACTGACGGGTGACTTCTATTATTTGATCTCACCCAGCAATCTGTAGATTACGGTAACGGTGTAATTCTCAACAAACCTACCAAGAAGTGGAGCAAAGTCGGTTTGGCATGGTAATAAAATGGGCAGTTATTGTGTCATGATCATTTGGCCAGTCATGCAAATTAAGAGAAGATGCAAGTTGAGCCAAGGCATTGTTGGATATCAAAGCGGTTCGTAGGACCATTGTAGGACTTGAGCCCGTAAGTTTGTGAAGTCTGGTAGCCTATTAATCAGAAAAGGAAGAGATGCATAAAGTTTTTATTTAGTTGCTAATAGAACGAGCGAAAAATTCTAAAATATTTATCCAATTTATCTCAAGTTTTCAACAGCAAGATGGAAAAACGGTGTAACACGCGTTTATTTGGAAACTTGACAAGAACGAGCTTCACTGTCTTTTAAATACTTCCAATCGGAGGTAAATATTTTCAAATTTCTGTTTCGTTTTATTAACAGCTAACTAAAAGATTTACCTCTTTTATCTATTTTTTACTTTTTAGTAGTCATGATGTCTAATAGGACTCCTTAAAACGTTTTACTTTAAAGTTCTACTAAAGTTCGATACAAACGAAACATGTAATAATAACTCCAAGACTAGAGATCCGAGGTTGAGCTCATGAAGTGGATTTAAAGCCAAAAATGTCAGGTGAGTTGGTAAACTGCGCAGAAAATAAATTTCAGGTTTTGCACATGTGCTATCTGTCTCTGTTACTGTCATCATGACTGTAAATAACTCCAATTTTGATAGTCCGGATGAGAAAGCAGAAATATTGGATCATATTAATGATCCACGAAATATACTAAGTGACATATGAATCCGAACACCCAGTTTAAATGGTTTTATTTTAATAAAATTTTGTATAAGTACTTAATGAAGCATAATAAGTAAATGATAAAAATTTCAAAATGATTGCACTGCTTTAAAGCCCTTTGACCTTTAATAATGTGTGGATGCACCCTGATGTGCTACGCATTCTCCAACGCGCCTAGGCATGCTTCTGATCAGGTGGTCAATGTCCTCCTGTGGTATCCCATTCCAGGCAACCACCAACTCCTCTCGAAGTGCTTCTAGAGTCTGAGGAGGACGTTGCAAATTGAGCAAATCTCCTACCCATCATATCCCACACGTGCTCATTTGGGGATAAGTCGGGAGATCTTGGTGGCCATGGTAACAATGTGACATCATTATGTTGAAAGAAGTCTATTGTGACTCTTGCAACATGTGGTCGGGCATTATCTTGTTGGAAAGTTGGATCTGCCAGGGTGTCAAGATAGGGTAAAAGATGGGGTTCTAGAACTTCGTGGATATAACGCTGCGCGTTCATGTTACCTCTGATGAAGATTAAAGGTGACCTGGAACCATAAGCTATAGCACCCCAAACCATAACTCCAACAGTGTGATGAACATGTATTTCAACAAAAAACTGTGGATTCCTCCTTTCACCACGTCGCCTTCTAACCCTGGCACGAGCATCGTGCATGCCCAAACAAAATCGAGACTCGTCACTAAAGACAATACTGTTCCATTCCTGATCCCAGAGTGACCGTTGTCTGCACCACTCAAGGCGATTACGTCGGTGTTCTCGAGTTGAAGGGAGGACCCAGTGTGGCCGGGATGAAAACAAGCCAAAACTTCTCATTCGTCGGTAAACACTTCGCATGCCAATAGGTCTTCCGCGTTCTGCAAACCATTCATTTGCAATGGACCTGGTAGTGGAGAAACGGTCCCTTAAGGCCAATAATCTTAGGCGGCGATCTTCACGGTCTGTTGTTCTACGGCGGCGTCCAGTGCCCCTTGCTCTTTGCGTACGGCCTTCTCGAAGCCATGCCTGACAACATCTAACCACAGTGTCTACACTTCTTTGCACTCTAACTGCAATTGCCCGAAAAGAAAGTCCAGCTTCCCGAAGTCCCACTATACGGCCCCTATCAAATTCACTAAGTTGACGAAATCGTACAGGTCTCCGTACTCTAGGCATCGTAACCGATCGTAAAGGATGTCAAGAACCAAAATCCGCCAACGTTGATTCTTTACTGCGGCTGAAATATTCATGTTTAGAGGGTTAGCGAGTTAAAAAAAAAGCAGTATAAAAACCGGAATGTCCAACTGATAAGGCTGAAATTTTTTTCACTTGTTATTTACAGTAAGATAAATACATTCACCAACTTTTATTAAAATAAAACCATTTAAACAGGGTGTTCGGATTTATATGTCGCTTAGTATAATAAGCCTACAAAGGATGGCGACACGTGAGTGGAATGCACATAAGGATTGCGGCAGGTTATGTTGACGTTTTTTCACTGCACAGACTAACTGCGCCATGTTTTATGTCCACTAGATTCCCGAGAACCGTGCCATCATTGGCGACATGATTGGCTTCATACGAACACATGTTTCCCTCACGCAGTTTAAGCTCATTCTCTAACCTCCGTGGATAAATCGATATTTTGCGGAGACCGCCATATGGAATTCAGAATGATGTTACCTCGCTTATTGTGTTTCCGTCATCAAGGCACTCCTGTTGATGTTCATATCATAGCGGCGACCATGGAAATTATAAATCACCATATAATGACGTCACGTTGCTTGTTATGTTTTTCTCATCTAGCGCTTTAATTTGATACTTATAGGGGCGCCCATGAAAATTATATACGTTATCTTTGGACGGTCATTATATTGGAATGAGGATGACCTGAATGTGCTTTTCCCATCAAGCGCTTTCCTTTGATAACCCATAGTACAAAGGTGACTGTAAAAAAATGTAAATCGCCATTTTGTTGAAGCAGCCATACTTGGTTTAGAATGACGTCACTTTGCGTATTGTGTTTCTCTCATCAAGCTTTTTCATTTGATATCCATAGCACCTAAATTCCTATGGCAATGATAAATCGCCATTTTGTAGCATCTAACACATTGTACTCAAAACGGCGCCAGTTAGTTCATTATGTATATACACGCGAATCAAATGTGTATTCAAGATTTTAGCTTAATTGGTTGGGGTTAACTTGTTTAAAAAAACTCAGTTTTACAATTTGTCCCATGTTAACATGCTAACATACTAACAATGCTTTAGTAGAACTTTGCACGAGAATAATAGACGATAAAAGGTTACAAGTGTTCCCCAAAAATGCATTAGTGCCATTAGTTTAATACTGAACTGAAACGAACGTGATGAAAAGTATTTAATATACAGGGTTATCCAAATTAAGTGTCCACCATTAGTAACTTTGTTATTTGTTTGAATTAGCAAACTAGTAGCATTTTTAACGCTGGTAAAAATGAGAAATAAAAAAAAACAATTGAGAGTCGTTATTTTGATTTTTTTCAGTAAAATAACATTTTTTTAAATGGAAACCCCCGTATATTATATTTTTTTCTGTTAAAGCATCAAATTTTAAACAAAAAAGTTCATAATGACTTTTCCGCTAAAGTCAAAAATAAAGTCAAAATAACGATAAATATTTTTAATTATTTGCAGTATTATAATATTAAGACGGCTATGAAAACAACATGGCGTTCGCGATTTGACAGCATTAAGATAAGCGACAAATTGTTAAACTGGACATACTCGCAACTAGAAGGCTTTGGAAAACAATGATAAAATCAAATAATGTCAAACATTAGTGTAAATACTTGTTTATAAGCTTTATTGTGTCATTAATTTAAAGAAAAATGTTCTCCCATGAAGAAAAGTGTGATATGCTGGAATGCTATTTAGTGTGCAGAAAATCCTCCTTGAGAGCAAGAGAATACTACAGTGAATTATATCCCGCTCGCATTCAACCGTATGAACGATATTTTCTGAGACTTTATCGAAAATTTAGGGGCAACGAAAATGTTTTTGCTAAAACAAGGGCAAAAAAAGAATTCATAATAAGCGAGGCCACGGAAATTGCAGTTATTGGATATTTTGAAGCTTATCGTGAGAATTCAATAGCAGATATTCTCAAGGACTCTAATTTCAGTTATGGTACTGTTCAAAGGATTTTAAAAAAAATACAAATTTATTCCGTATAAGTACCGACCAGTTCAAACGCTTTTGGCAGGGGATCCAGAGAGAAGACTTGTTTTTTGCCATTGGTATCTTAGCTTCTGTCGCCAAAATGTAAATAACTTTCGTTACCTTTTATGGACAGATGAATCAAATTTTTCAAATTCTGGAATGTTTAATAGAAAAAACCACCATTATTGGTCAAGAGAAAATCTTTTGTTAGTACATCCAAGAGGCCCACAAGTCCGTTTCAGTTTCAACGTTTGGTGCGGTATAATTGGTTCAAAAATTGTTGGCCCGTTCTTTTATGAGGGAACCCTAACTGGTGAAAGATATGTGGAATTTATGTCAGAAATTCTGACTAATTTCTTAGACGAATTGGATCTTATAAGTAGACATCATCTGCATTTTCAGCAAGATGGCGCACCTGCCCACAACTCCAGAGGTACTTATCATTTTCTAAGTACTACTTTTAATGATCAGTGGATAGGAACAAATGGCCCAATACAGTGGCGTCCCAGATCACCAGATCTAAACCCACTTGATTACTTCTTGTGGGGTTACTTAAAGAACCAAATTTACAAGCGAAGGTACGATAACCTTAACGCGTTAAAGACTGCAGTTAGGGAAAAGATAACCCAGATAGATGGTAGGACCATACTTAAGACAGTTCGAGCAGTTGAAAAACGTGCCCAAAAATGTATTGAAGAACAAGGTGGTGTTTTCGAGCATCTTCTTTAAAAAAAATTGTAATTGTATTTTGTAAGATTATAAGTTGATGTTGAAAATAAAGTTTGTCGATACAATTTAATTGTTTCAGATTGGAGGCCATAACTTCAACAATTTGTAACCTAGGAGAAAAGTTATTGTAAGCTTTTTTGTTTAAAATTTGATGCTTTAACAGAAAAAAATATAATATACAGGGGTTTCCATTTAAAAAAATGTTATTTTACTGAAAAAAATCAAAATAACGACTCTCAATTGTTTTTTTTTATTTCTCATTTTTACCAGCGTTAAAAATGCTACTAGTTTGCTAATTCAAACAACTTTGTATTTTCACTAATAACAAAGTTACTAATGGTGGACACTTAATTTGGATAACCCTGTATACTAAGTGGCATATAAATCCGAACACTCAGTTTAAATGGTTTTAATTTAATAAAAGTTGGTGAATGTATTTATCTTACTGTAAATAACAATTGAAAAAATTTTCAGCCTTATCAGTTGGACATTCCGGTTTTTATACTGATTTTTTTTAATTCACTAACGCTCTAAAAATGAATATTTCAGCCGCAGTAAAGAATCAACGTTGGCGGATTTTGGTTCTTGATATCCTTTACAATCGGTTACGATGCCTAGAGTACGGAGACCTGTACGATTTCGTCAACTTAGTGAGATTGATAGGGGCCATATAGTGGGACTTCGGGAAGCTGGACTTTCTTTTCGGGCAATTGCAGTTAGAGTGCAAAGAAGTGTAGACACTGTGGTTAGGTGTTGTCAGGCATGGCTTCGAGAAGGCCGTACGCAAAGAGCAAGGGACACTGGACGCCGCCGTAGAACAACAGACCGTGAAGATCGCCGCATAATATTTATCGCCTTAAGGGACCGTTTCTCCACTACCAGGTCCATTGCAAATGAATGGTTTGCAGAACACGGATGACCTATTGGCATGCGAAGTGTTTACCGACGAATGAGAAGTTTTGGCTTGTTTTCATACCGGCTACACTGGGTCCTCCCTTTAACTCGAGAACACCGACGTAATCGCCTTGAGTGGTGCAGACAACGGTCACTCTGGGATCAGGAATGGAACAGTATTGTCTTTAGTGACGAGTCTCGATTTTATTTAGGCATGCACGATGGTCGTGCCAGGGTTAGACGGCGACGTGGTGAAAGGAGGAGTCCACAGTTTTTTGTTGAAAGACATGTTCATCACACTGTTGGAATTATGGTTTGGGGTGCTATAGCTTATGGTTCCAGGTCACCTTTAATTATCATCAGAGGTAACATGAACGCGCAGCGTTATATCCACGAAGTTCTAGAACCCCATCTTTTACCCTATCTTGACACCCTGGCAGATCCAACTTTCCAACAAGATAATGCCCGACCACATGTTGCAAGAGTCACAATAGACTTCTTTCAACATAATGATGTCACATTGTTACCATGGCCACCAAGATCTCCCGACTTATCCCCAATTGAGCACGTGTGGGATATGATGGGTAGGAGATTGCTCAATTTGCAACGTCCTCCTCAGACTCTAGAAGCAGTTCGAGAGGAGTTGGTGGTTGCCTGGAATGAGATACCACAGGAGGACATTGACCACCTGATCAGAAGCATGCCTAGGCGCGTTGGAGAATGCGTAGCACATCAGGGTGCATCCACACATTATTAAAGGTCAAAGGGCTTTAAAGCAGTGCAATCATTTTGAAATTTTTATCATTTACTTATTATGCTTCATTAAGTACTTATACAAAATTTTATTGAAATAAAACCATTTAAACTGGGTGTTCGGATTTATATGTCACTTAGTATATTTCAGATTACCTAATCAATTTCAGCAAAAAAACAACGGCCTAATAAATAACATAGCGCCTTATGAAAAGTCTCTCAATTGTTCCTGAATTCACTGACCGAGATTATGTGCATTTTGACTCCCATAATACGCGAAGCTTCTGAAAATTTGTTTAACGTTTGGCTTTTGGAATGCGAGGAAGTATTGTAATAGCAAAAAAAATTGAAAATGAGATATAGCTTGTTGGATGTTATATGACATGTATATCACGTAAGACCGAGTCAGTCATTTCCATCGGTCTGTCTATCGGTATTTCCCTAATCTTTGGAAAACCTATAACTTGGAAATTACTGCTCCAATTTGGATGAAATTTTCACGCAAGGTTACTGCTATGCCAATGACGAAAAAGCTTCATAGTTTTTGGAAATCGGTCCAGTGGTTGTGGAGCTACGGACAAAAACACAAAACCAAATCGCTTTGAAGTTTCTGAGAAATTTTTTTGTATGGGTTGAAAAACGGGGTTTGAAGGTTGTATATCTCATTTGGTTGACGGCAGTATATTTATAAACTTCCACCACTCGTAATCTTACGCATCTTTCACACTTCAAAGGTTTCCCCTTACATTTGTCCTTATAACTTAGAAAAATATTTATAGACGAGTCACGCTGTCGGTTGGGACGATACGATGCAACGGCGATTTTCATACGCCGAAACCCGCCTTGCGTCTGACAGCCTACATAGGGCAGGGAAGAATCTAGTGTTTGTCAACTAGATGAGGATTCTGGAGTATGTACTAATTGTATATGGGCCTGTTTGGCTGACTTTACTTCTCTTAATTTTTTTCTCATACATGTTTATAGCTAGCTCAAGTGGTCTAACTTGGGCAGACGTTCAGAGTCAACCTACTTGATGCAATTTTTTATCCGAATGTGGCGGACTATACTCAGTACTGCTTTGATGTGTTTCGATATTAGGATCCTTAGAATAGTGAGATAATTGGAAACGATGGTAACGCATATATTTTCAGATCTTCACTAAGAGTAAGTTACTCTTTTATATTTTAGCATGACTGAACACTGCCAACAACAAACAAGTTAAACCTTCAAAGAACATCTTTATGATCACTAATGCTAATCCAGCTTACTTTCAGGTAGTGCGAACACGTGCATATTGCGTGCAATTCCCAAAATTTATGCAGAATCATTACGGACCGTAAGGATCCCAATAAAAAAGTCGATAACAGTATTCTAAATTTGCCAAAGAACGATTCCCAGAAAGATTATAAGCGAGGATATTGTAAAATCATTTTTTCTTATTAACTGGTCGGTCCAACTCCTAATAAAAGTGTGCAAAGGCTTTTGGCTCAGGTAAATAACCTCCCTCCGCTGGGACTTTTATACTTTATTCTTCCCTTTTTCAGTAACCATAACTATATTTTTAAACGGAAGAAGTTTCCGTACCAGCCAACACGTCTGCTATGCGTAAAGAAGACCCGTTGATACATGTTTTGAAAAGCCACTGGAACCATGAAAAATACCTTTTTGTGACATCCTTGGAACAAGGAAGGAAAAATGTATTAATTAGCAGTCAGATTGGCTAGGCGCCCATCTAACAGGTGTAGAACCTAATTGAGTACGAGTTTTGTATAGAATTGATCAAAAAAGAGAAAAAAAGCCGAAACCTCGCACAGCTTTTATGCCACGCTGTTGAAGTCTTGAATCACTTATGGGCATAGTGTGAAAAAATTTTTGGACAGGCCTCTGCTTAAAATACTATAACCTTTATACTTTCCAAAGCTATTGATGATCTTAAGGTGTGCTCAAAATCATATTCTTTAACACTTGTGTTAAGAATTTTCTGCAAAAGCTGTACGTGGTACCAGTGTACTATATTGCGTACCACTAAAAATCGCTTAATTTTTTTTAAATGAATATTAACAACGGACAAAAGTAAGTGGACAACTTCCACCCATTTTTTCATCCTCATTCCAGTTAGTTCCCAGAAATGCCGAATCCTATTGATTTGTGATATTGAGTATTTGTACAATGTTTCAGCTATATCTGTTCAAGAAATAGCAATCCATCAACGCCTTCATCCCTTTAGCGATGAGTCGCAGAAAATGTGGTGTAACATATTTTTCTGTATACAGGGTGTTCCATAATTATTGCGACAAAATGATAGGGGTTGTAGAGGGCATAAAAATATGCAATTTTGCCTTATAAACCCCTGTTCGTAAATATGCCGTTTGAGCACTACCGCTAATTTTACCTTAAGAGCTCATAGGAGAAACAAAAATTTCACCAGCTGCAAAATGTTCGTCTAGCACATTTCATGGTCTCGCCGGTTTGTAAAAAAAAGCCTGCTGAGTTTACATTTTTGTTATCGTAAATTCTCCACACCGATTCATTTAATTTATCTGAGTGGTGTGTCAAACTAGATAGTAAATAACAGTACCTTATTGTTAAAATGCAGCGTTATTCGTATGCGGAACTTACGGATATGCATTTAATTTACGAAGAAGCTGGTGGTAGCGGAAGACGAGCCTCGCGAATCTACGCCCAACGGTTTCCAGAACGTCCTCATCCGCATCACGCCATTTTTGCAAGGCAACCAAACTTTGGTCGCTACGTTTTGTTCACTGACGAGTCCTGTTTTACAAAGGACGGTTATTTTAATAGTCGTAACAGTCACATTTGGGATGAAGAAAACCCTCATGCCATAGCCCTCCATAGAGACCAACATCAGTTTTCAATTAACATCTGGTGCGGCATCGTGGACGAGCATATCATCGGGCCATATTTGCTTCCACCACGTTTGGATGGGCATGCTTATGGTCGATTCTTACAGCATGTGCTACCGGAACTATTAGAAAATGTGCCGCTGAACATAAGAGCCAACATGTGGTTTCAACACGATGGCGCTCCAGCCCACTTTTCTTTACAAATGCGGCAGTATTTGGACGACAAATTTCCAAATAGGTGGATAGGCCGAGATGGCCCTGTGCCTGCGCGGTCACCCGACCTGACCCCACTGGATTATTTTCTCTGGGGCCATCTAAAAGCTTTAGTGTAAGAAACTCCTGTTCCCAACCAACAAGAGCTACTGGGAAGAGTGATGGCCGCGTCCGCACATGTTCAGGACATGGGGGTATGCCACAGAGTTCGCCGATCATTGAACAATCGTGCACAGCTGTGTATTGAGCAAGGTTGAGGACACTTTGAGCAATTACTGTAGGTAAGCTGTTTCAAGAAACTGATCTTTTTTTTTGTTGCAGCCCAAACGGCATATTTCCGAACAGGGGTTTATAAGGCAAAATTGTTTATTTTGATGCCCTCTACAACCCCTATTATTTTGTCGCAATAATTATGGAACACCCTGTATAGTATTAGTCTCTGATAAATTTCCAAGAAGCCAATATTAATGCTAACTTACGCTTTATGTGAGTCACCCCTACAAAATTTCAAATTTCTGCCTTCATATGTATTTCAGCCAGTGTCACCTTCTATATAACGTATAGAGATTTGACCACTTTAGGGGACGATCATCACTGTGGCCCTTTCCAAGTACAGATGACAATTCTGATAAACAGAAAAAACAAAAACTGAAAGACAGATAAACAAAGAACAAATTGTCTTTGTTATCAGAATTCCTATTTGTACTTGAAAAACCCCACCATGGTGGTTGAAACATTGTAATGGCAAACAGTAATTCAAACATAAGTGGTTTCATTTAGCGTCCACACAAACATTGAGGATTAACGTATCTTTGCAAAAATTCAATTTTCAACGTTGAGCAATTTCTGCTCGGCGCTGATGAGTCAGTCAGCGGGTCAGGGAACTTTTATCATTACGGTAACCCATTTTAATGACCCCACCTATTTGTTCCGAAAAATACGCATCCTAGAAAAACAGTTTTAAACCAAAGTTGTGGGATGTCAAGGGGAAAATGATGATGACCTTGACCATAACCTTCACTACTATCTACAAGGCAGGTCGAGCGAATATTTTCAAATAGATTCTTCCCTTTTTACACCGAAACTGGAAAGAGGAAACAATTCTACGTCCGAATATGACATTGATCATGAGCATAATCAAGACCTTCAAGGCCATCTCAATCTTGACATTGAAAACAATTTTTTCTATAGCTATATATACCATCAGTTATTATGGTTGATATTAGCATGACCAGCAAAGTGATTTTGGTTCCAATGCACACAGACGCTATCCGCAGTGCTCGCTGGTAAATGATTACCAGCAGCGCCCGCGATGCGAGCCACGTGCTCCTGTCAACCACGTACCGTAGCATAAGCTACCAACGTTCATTACAGCAAGCATCAAAGCAGAATTTTGCTTTATTTTGTTTATTTTTAATAGATAGAGCTGTGTTTGTGTATAAGTAAAACGTAAAACTCCAAGAAAAGCATAATATTTGTGGGAGCACAAGAAACATCAATAAATATTTTTATCTATAAAATAATTATCAATATGTTGGTGTGTGTGTACTAATCGTTTGACAATAGTAAAATATGTATCAATTGGCTGCTAAAGTAATTTTAGCATTGCATTGAAGCGCTAGGATAATTATGTTTTTGTTCTCGATTATGCAGATAATATGCAAAATTGTTGTGATAGTAAGCATTGGTGCTGATAGCCCAATAAAAAAAATTTTAGTCTCTAAACCTATTTCATCAGATTATTACTGCTCTAGTATAATTTGTTTTTTTTATAATATAAAACATAATTTAGCTATTTATACAGGGTGTTCTTCAAAAAAGAAACAAACTCGCTCTAATATAATTTGCAAAATTTGTAACGTTGCATTATGTAAGGACTGTTTTGCACCTTACCATACGAAATAAAAAATATTTAATTAATATAAGTTTACTTAGAAAATAAAACTTCACCCATGCAGTATTATTTTTAAGAAGGTTGCTAATACAATGACATAATTATAAGTTTATGCAATAAAATTTCACTCATGTAGTTTTATTTTATTAAGACGGTGGCTAGAGCTACCACTGAACTTTATGTGTAGAGTGTTGTTGTTAAAGCACCATGGTAGCTATATCTACCGTTTTTTTTTCACCACCTTAGGATTTTTCAAAAATTTTTTTAACAATTTTTGGTGGTTGCTGTTGTTGCTGATAACTAGTTTTTCAAAAAAAATAATTGATTTTCGAAAAAAATAATTTTGCGCCTTAAAGGGTTAAGTTTCGGTTTAATATTTTGACTTGACTTTTTTCTCAAATCATATGATTTTTCCCCTTTTTTGATTTTTTTTTCTGAGGTACTAGATGTATGTCGCGTGGCCCACAGACCAGTCGCGTCGCGTTTTTTGCAAGTCAAGACTTGCATCATGTCGCGCGTTGAGCACTGTTTCGTGTCATTTATTATTGAAGCGTTGTTGGTATTGTACGTCATCTTGTCCAAATTGCTTTACTGTTTATAAACTATTGAATACCAAATTTAGTGATGTCGCATTACGAAGCGGAGCAAAAAAGGCTTGAACAATTATTGTATAATGAAATACTATCGGATGAAGAGAGTGGCAGTACTTAGTTATGTGGGGATGTATACTTATCTGATGCGTATTCTCCAAGTGGTAGTGAATCAGATAGTAGTTGTAGTAATTCCATATTTATCTGTATTACTGTTTATTTATACCGGTATTTTGTTTATTCCTGCATAAGACTTTGTCAATCTGTTTAGTTTATAAGAGTTCCTCCATATTTGTGTTCGTTAGAATATCGACATTTACCATAACTTACTGATTTGCTGTGAAATTACTTTGTTCATTTTTGAATGAGAATGTCTGATTATTTTATAAGATTTGCTTTTTGTTTTAAATTTGTAGAATATCCTCTTTTTGTAAAACTTTATAAACAACGTGTTTTTTGATGTTTTCATTTCCAATTCAGTACAATTTGGTCCCTCAGGCCACGGACTCTTGGTTCCCGTAAGAAAATCACATCAGCATGGCACACGTCTTACGCTACGCGGCCAAATATAACTGCCAGCAGTGAGACATATCATGTGTGTCACGAGGCCCAAAGCGCCAAATGAGGTGCGACACACGCATTATATCTCATGATGCTTATCGTGTTAAGTTTATTTTACGATACTTCATAAGGTTAAAGCTAAACAGCAAGTGACATTTTATTTGTGTTATAATTATTATTTTTAACTAAAAAGATTACCGCCTCTAATGACCCTGGAACCACCTGGAAACTTTTGGTCAAAAGTTCTGTATTTTACCACACATGTCAAGTCTTTTCATCTGATATGTAAATTGGGGGTTTTGTACAAAAACATGTAACTCGCAATTTCGAAACGGCGGCAATCTTGGCAATCTACAAGGCGACGACTCTTATTTGAGATATTAGCAAGTATGTTATCCGCCATTTTGTGACGGCCGCCATCTTGATGTGAAACTGTTTTCGTATTACTGTTTTGTACAAGTGCTTCCAATTCATATCCATATTGGGGTGATTGAACAAAAATGATTTTTTGTGGTATCACCTCAGAAGCATGGCCTATTGTATAAAACGAAATGATCAAAATCGATTAAAAATTTCCCCTCTTTCATTGACGTCTATTAAAAATGTCACTTACTGATCCGATGTTTATCTCGAACGACCGACGTCAAAACTGCTACTGTTTAACTTGGGAAAACAAATTATCTGAATACGTCCTTTCTTAGTCCGTACACACCGCCGCGTTGCTTCGACTGGCAGCACGAGATAGTGGATAAAATTCGTGTAAAAGCCTATTTGCAGAGGTTTTCGCGCTTCAAAATTGACGCTTCATTTTTGAATATTTTTCAACGAAATTTTCACAGTGCACTAAAAAGAAGACCCCACAGGGTGCTATGGAGCCACTTTTTCGTTTTTTCCTCTGGGTTATTTTTAAAAAAATCGAGAAGTCGAACAACAATTATCTGCACTTCCACCCACCATAACTCCTGAAAAATTTTTTTTTTAGAAAAGCAGCTCTATAGCACCCTGGACAATTGTCTTCTGAACATACTGTATAAATTTTATTCAAATATATAGAAAAATGGAGCGTCAATTCCGAAGCAGCTAAACCCTTGTAAATGGCCTGAAACTCACTGCGTCGGAGCCGCCTTAATGAAGCATAATAAGTAAATGATAAAAATTTCAAAATGATTGCACTGCTTTAAAGCCCTTTGACCTTTAATAATGTGTGGATGCACCCTGATGTGCTACGCATTCTCCAACGCGCCTAGGCATGCTTCTGATCAGGTGGTCAATGTCCTCCTGTGGTATCTCATCCCAGGCAATCACCAACTCCTCTCGAAGTGCTTCTAGAGTCTGAGGAGGACGTTGCAGATTGAGCAATCTCCTACCCATCATATCCCACACGTGCTCAATTGGGAATAAGTCGGGAGATCTTGGTGGCCATGGTAACAGTGTGACATCATTATGTTGAAAGAAGTCTATTGTGACTCTTGCAACATGTGGTCGGGCATTATCTTGTTGGAAATTTGGATCTGCCAGGGTGTCAAGATAGGGTAAAAGATGGGGTTCTAGAACTTCGTGGATATAACGCTGCGCGTTCATGTTACCTCTGATGAAGATTAAAGGTGACCTGGAACCATAAGCTATAGCACCCCAAATCATAACTCCAACAGTGTGATGAACATGTCTTTCATCAAAAAACTGTGGATTCCTCCTTTCACCACGTCGCCTTCTAACCCTGGCACGACCATCGTGCATGCTTAAACAAAACCGATACTCGTCACTAAAGACAATACTGTTCCATTCCTGATCCCAGAGTGACCGTTGTCTGCACCACTCAAGGCGATTACGTCGGTGTTCTCTGGTTAAAGGGAGGACCCAGTGTGGCCGGTATGAAAACAAGCCAAAACTTTTCATTCGTCGGTAAACACTTCGCATGCCAATAGGTCTTCCGTGTTCTGCAAACCATTCATTTGCAGTGGACCTGGTAGTGGAGAAACGGTCCCTTAAGGCCGATAATCTTAGGCGGCGATCTTCACGGTCTGTTGTTCTACGGCTGCGTCCAGTGCCCTTTGCTCTTTGCGTACGGCCTTCTCGAAGCCATGCCTGACAACACCTAACCACAGTGTCTACACTTCTTTGCACTCTAACTGCAATTGCCCTAAAAGAAAGTCCAGCTTCCCGAAGTCCCACTATACGGCCCCTATCAAACTCACTAAGTTGACGAAATCGTACAGGTCTCCGTATTCTAGGCATCGTAACCGATCGTAAAGGAAGTCAAGAACCAAAATCCGCCAACGTTGATTCTTTACTGCGGCTGAAATATCCATTTTTAGAGCATTAGTGAATTAAAAAGAAGCAGTATAAAAATTGGAATGTCCAACTGATAAGGCTGAAAATTTTTTCACTTGTTATTTACAGTAAGATAAATACATTCACCAACTTTTATTAAAATAAAACCATTTAAACTGGGTGTTCGGATTTATATATCACTTAAGTATATTTAGGAGACCTCTATAGAGATGCCAAAAAAATCGATAAAATATCAACTTGCTGAATTTATAGCTTCTTGTGTGCAAACAGTTCATTCCGATATTGTGAGCGTCACCTATAGCTCATCGACCATGCTGGAAGTCAATACGCCAGAATGCTTTGTTAGTTGCAGGATGGTTCATAAATGTTCTTGTCTATAGCCTATTTTCTCGCCTGTTAGCTGTGACATTTTTCGTCAAACACAGATTTTCTCTTTGTACCTCTCTCGTTTTTGAAGTCCAGCAAATTTGTAAGTGTAATTGGAAGGATGAATAAGAAAAAGTGGATGCGCATGCTAGCTATGCACACACATCTCAAGCAAGTGTTTTTGGGAGAAGAAACCAATGGAATTATTAGCTCAAGCGTCATGATGTTCAGGCAACACGCAATGAAAGCACATAAGTGGGCCGCTAGTTCCAAGTTGACATCTGATAGGAGAACCTACATGTCACAAAAATCTCTGCCTGCTGATATCCGTTGGAAAATTTCTGAAAATAGAGCTGCGATTAAGCAAGCAATGCACTGCATGAATTCTGCAATGAGAAGTGAAGCGACTTTCTGGCGAGGATGCTTGAATCAAGTATTCCTCTCTAAAAAGTGACAAAATCGCTCAGAAACGGAAGGCAAGAACAACTACCACATATTCCGTCCTGGAGGCAAAGTTTTCAGGACTGAGGATAAAGTGGAGGTTTTTGCTGATGTCATGGAAAGGCAGGTCTCTCCCAATTATGATCTGGACAATGACCTTGACGAGGAGCGAAAAATTGTAGGATCTGTCAGGAGATATTTCAGAGCTAATGGCGACAACAACATCAGTGACTCCTTTTTAGGAGATTCTTCTACGGAAGACTCTTCAGATGAATCTCAGCATATCACATCAAAGGAATCCTCTGAGGTTCGTTTTGCACACCAGCAGAGCTCCAAGGCCACATTAAGGACCTAAAGGTGCGTAAAGCACCTGGATAGGATAAAATTACCAACATAGCACTGAAGTTGCTTTCGCTCAAGGCTGTAACTTATCTGGCAATAATCAATACAATGCTCAGAATTCATTACTTTCCTAAGGCGTGGAAGATCGCTTAAGTCATCATGATCCCAAAGAAGACAGGGACGATATTCCCCCAGGATTACCGTCCCATTAGCCTGCTGTCAGTTCCTTCTTAGCTCGGTGAAAAGGTGATTTATCGTCACCTTGAGAATTTCTCGCCAGATCACCATGTGATTCCTGACGTGCAATTCGGCTTTCCGTCTGAGCATAGTACGGAGCTACAGGCAGTTAGACTGGTGGAGCATGTAACCAGGGGGTTCACCCTGAACAAAAGTACTGGTATCTTGCTTTTAGATGTATCAAAAGCATTTGACAAGGTGTGGCGCATGGGCCTCTTGTATAAGCTCATCCAAAAGGGTTTTCCATTTTGTCTACTAAAACTGTTGAAATCTTTTCCAGAAAGAAGGAAGTTTCAGATCAAAATTAATAATGTGTTTCAACAGCACGGCCCAGACGGTGTTCCTCAGGGTTCGGTCTTAGGACCAATCCTTTACTCGTATTCACTTTATATACATGACATTCCATGCCCCAGCAACTGTGAAGTCTATCTCTATGCTGACGACACTGCACTGCTAGTGTTGTTATTTAAAAAGATTACCAAATAGGCTCGTCGAACATTAGAAACTCTAAGGGCAGACAACAAGAACAGTAGCAGGGATAAGCTTAATTAGTCTTGAAATGTGAAAAGGCCATTATCGGACGCTGTCAATTGAAACGCGACCTGCTTTTATAGACGGCGAAGTGTCAAATGAGGCTTTCTTGGATTGACAAAAAGGAGATAATGCTCGCTTTCAGTAGAATGAAGAACGGGAAGGCCCCTGACCCAGGAGGTGTACCCATAGCATTTTTATAAGCAGGCAGCATCTTAAGAATTTTTCGTCAAATCACCACGTGATTCCTGACGTTCAATTCGGTTTTTGGTCCGAGCATAGCATCGAGCTACATGCAGTCAGGCTGGTGAAACATGTAACCAGAGGGTTCACCCTCAGCATGAGTACTGGCATCTTACTTTGGGATGTCTCAAAAGCCTTTGAGAAGGTGTGGCAAGCGGGCCTCCTTTATAAACTAATCCAAAAGGGTTTTCCTTTTTGGCTCCTAAAATTACTCAAATCCTTTCTTGAAGGAAGGAAGTTCCGAATCAAAATTAACAATGTTTTGTCAACAACACGGCCTATTCGAGCCGGTGTTCCTCAGGGCTCGCTTCTAGGACCAATACTTTGTGAATACTCAGTGAATGGAACTCATATACCATGGAAGCAATCTGTCAGGTACGTTGGAGTCATCATTGACAAGGGGTTGACCTGGCAGAAACATACTGATATTTTGAAAACAAAATTCCAAATTACCTTTCGGCAGCTTTATCCCTTGTTGTGCAGAGATTCAAAATCAAGTTTGATCAACACGATTCGGTTGTATAAAATGGTCATAAGACCCGCACTCACCTACGCATGCGCGGCTTGATGTTTTCTTGCTAAGATGCACATGCTCTCTGCACTCTCTGTGCAAGTCCTGCAAAACAGAACCCTACGCACAATCGCTAACGCTCCTTGGTATGTGTCGAATGAGACCATTCATAGAGATCTTGGTATCCCATATTTAAGGGATTATGTAAAACCACAGACACAGCGGCGTTATAATCACGCCGAATCGCACAGCAACCTTCTGTTGCGTGATCCAGTAGACTACTCAGTCGAGCAAGTTCGCAAACATTCCAGGCCGCGCCTCGAACTGTGATCAAAATTAATTTAGAATTGAGACCAGCCAAAATTATTTCAGTAAACAAAACCGATCAAAATAATTTTTTTGGAGTTACAAAATGATTCGAGTAGTCAAACCAATAATTCTTACGCTATTTCAAATGATTTACTTCTTTTCTTTGCTCTATTTCTTCCTTCCTTTCTTTCCTTCCTTCCCTTTTCCCCTTAAACATGTTTGGTATCTGGGTAGCCAGACCTGACAGACTAACGGACCGACAAGACTTTTAACGAAGAGCAAAGGTCCACCGGACCGCTGTGACGAACAATGAGGAATACTAGTCCTAAAAATCTATGAAATGTCAAAAAAATTTCACTTTTCAAGATACGTAATACCCCTGCTGTTCTCAGCTGTCGTCTGCCCACCAGCGACGTACTTAGAAAACACAAATACGAAGAAAATTATATGAGTTGCCCAATCTCAGACGCAACAGTAATGTAAAGCCCCGTTCACTTGAGTACACCCACAAATCTCCAAACCGTCCCACGGTTTGTGTACACCTACACAAAAGCGCAAACATTTCAATCGGCAAAGAAGCCGCAACACTAGACATGTTGACAAGGCATTTGCCCCACATTATAAAGAAATGGGACGACGTGTGGGAGAACCCTTTAAGCTCGTGGCACCTGGCTTTCTGAGGATTTAAGTGCATTCGATACCGGGCTTGGCCATTTTACAGTTATAGGACTGTTGGGAAATGCGCTCGGCGAGAATTTTTGCTGAGTAACAGCTTTGTGAGAGTATGGTCAGTTATTTGTAATCCTTGTAATAGTACATTTGTCATAATCATGCAACGTGCAATTTTAGACTTCCTGGGTATATCTAGAATAGCTTTTAGGATATTTTAAGAAAGATAGATTACTCTTCTTAATTGCTCTTGATAACGATTATAGTTACTCTTCCTCGGCATATCGATTTCTAAAAATGTATGCCCAGAATATCATCACCATTGGAAAATTCATTTAAAGACCATCTAAATGGTTCACTGTTAGAACTAACACATTCTGCTAAGATTTTAGAGGTTGAAGTAGACAGCAAATTAAGGTTTATGGGCCATGCTATGTCACTAACTAAAAAGACATATGCCAGAATGAGAGCATTGTTTGCCAATCGCCATCTTGTAAATTATAAATTAAGGAAAACATTGTGTGGGTCTATTGTTATGTCAATCTTAAATTATTGCGATATTCTTTACTATCCATGTCTCGACCAGTTCATGAAGAACCGGCTGCAAATTATTCAAAATAATTGCATCCGTTTTATCCATGGGCTGAGAAAATTTGACCATGTTAGCGATAAGTACCATCGTATGAAATGGCTAAAAATTGGAAAGCTAGTTGAGTACAAGTACTTAATATTTTTGCACAAGTTGATAGCTACGTCAAGGCCCGCTTATTTGAGAAGTAAGATTATATTTAGTCATGAAGTTCATAGCAGGAGCATAAGAGACTGTAAAATAATCAGAATACCGCCTCACTCTATGACACCTTTCAAGCGTTATTTTTCGTATAATGCTGCCACACTTTACAATGCTTTACCAGGTAAATACAAGGAAATGTCTCCTGCCAATTTCCGTAAACAAATAAAATAATTTGTATTTACCCTTACCTGATATTGGTGCAGTATCTTTTCTTATGTATATATGTATCTAAATATTATAGGTGTGTATGGGTGTATATATGTATACTAAGTGACATATAAATCCGAACACCCAGTTTAAATGGTTTTATGTTAATAAAATTTTGTATAAGTACTTAATGAAGCATAATAAGTAAATGAAAAAAATTTCAAAATGATTGTACTGCTTTAAAGCCCTTTGACCTTTAATAATGTGTGGATGCACCCTGATGTGCTACGCATTCTCCAACGCGCCTAGGCATGCTTCTGATCAGGTGGTCAATGTCCTCCTGTGGTATCTCATTCCAGGCAACCACCAACTCCTCTCGAAGTGCTTCTAGAGTCTGAGGAGGACGTTGCAAATTGAGCAATCTCCTACCCATCATATCCCACACGTGCTCATAAGGGGGATAAGTCGGGAGATCTTGGTGACCATGGTAACAATGTGACATCATTATGTTGAAAGAAGTCGATTGTGACTCTTGCAACATGTGGTCGGGCATTATCTTGTTGGAAAGTTGGATCTGCCAGGGTGTCAAGATAGGGTAAAAGATGGGGTTCTAGAACTTCGAGGATATAACGCTGCGCGTTCATGTTACCTCTGATGAAGATTAAAGGTGACCTGGAACCATAAGCTATAGCACCCCAAACCATAACTCCATCAGTGTGATGAACATGTCTTTCAAGAAAAAACTGTGGATTCCTCCTTTCACCACGTCGCCTTCTAACCCTGGCACGACCATCGTGCATGCCTAAACAAAATCGAGACTCGTCACTAAAGACAATACTGTTCCATTCCTGATCCCAGAGTGACCGTTGTCTGCACCACTCAAGGCGATTACGTCGGTGTTCTCGAGTTAAAGGGAGGACCCAGTGTGGCCTGTATGAAAACAAGCCAAAACTTCTTATTCGTCGGTAAACACTTCGCATGCCAATAGGTCTTGCGTGTTCTGCAAACCATTCGTTTGCAATGGACCTGGTAGTGGAGAAACGGTCCCTTAAGGCCAATAATCTTAGGCGGCGATCTTCACGGTCTGTTGTTCTACGGCGGCGTCCAGTGCCCCTTGCTCTTTGCGTACGGCCTTCTCGAAGCCATGCATGACAACACCTAACCACAGTGTCTACACTTCTTTGCACTCTAACTGCAATTGCCCGAAAAGAAAGTCCAGATTCCCGAAGTCCCACTATTCGGCCCCTATCAAACTCACTAAGTTAACGAAATCGTACAGGTCTCCGTACTCTAGGCATCGTAACCGATCGTAAAGGATGTCAAGAAACAAAATCCGCCAACGTTGATTCTTTACTGCGGCTGAAATATTCATTTTTAGAGCGTTAGTGAATTAAAAAAAAGCAGTATAAAAACCGGAATGTCCAACTGATAAGGCTGAAAATGTTTTCACTTGTTATTTACAGTAAGATAAATACATTCACCAACTTCTATTAGAATAAAACCATTTAAACTGGGTGTTCGGATTTATATGTCACTTAGTATATATGTGTGTGTGTGTATATGTATGTATGTTATGTATATATGTGTATATGTATGTATGTATATATATATATATATATGTGTATACATGTATCCATGTACATACTGTATATAGTTTTGTATTTTAGCTTACAGAATAGTTTAGTTAAAACTATAACATTTTTTATAACATCTTAGGCAACGCACATTACATCGTGCTCTAAATGTACTGACAAAGATAGTCAGGTGTAATAGTAGCCTAGGCTAAACTTCGCTATCTTTGTCCCTCACCTGTACAACAAATAAAGGCGTTATTATTATTATTATTATTATTATTATTATTATTATAAAGTTTCCTTAGTTTGTTATTTTCCAAGAATACTGGTGGTGAGGATGTCCTCAAAATTGAGTTTTTCTTTTACATGGCGTATAAATCTGGAGCAGGTTTTTTCTGGTAACGTATACCCCAAAGTCTTAAGATTACTGGCGCTGGTTGAGTTTGCACACAAAACCTTTACGCGTCGGTTCTAAAGGATAACAAAAATGGCACACTCATACAGCAATATCGGAGTTGCTCATATCTTGTGTTAAGGTGACTGTTTTCTAAGTGCTACCGCGGCTTCGCGAGTGCTTGCAGATCGTTTTTCAAGTTCCTTTGTGATTTTTTTCTTGTGAGGCGAAATTAAATATTTGGTGTATGAATTTGAGGTGAATATGGTTGAAGAACTACGAGTGGGAATTTAGCACTGTGCTGCAGACAGTGTATTCTAAAAGCCTACACTGATGCTTGGCCACGTCAAGCCCATACATGTGTATTTAAATCTATCGCAGACAAGTTTGAACACTACTTACAAGTGACAGAGTCGTTCTTGAAATTTCTTTTCGATGAACGGTGAGTACTTTTGCATCAAAATGTGGTTTGAAAAAACATTCATTTATACGGGTGGGAGCTACTGTGACAATTTTGACATGTTTACTTCCCATGCCAATTGTCGGGGAAGTATTGAGATTGCAAGAAATTGGGAAAATGGGATACTATATTTTTTGGATGTTACACAACATGTGCATCATCAACATTTGAAAAGCACTACTCCGTGAGAGATACTACTTGATGAGATTTTGACACAAATTACTTCTACGCCAAGTATAAAAAATGTTGTAGCCTTTGTCACTTTTTTCAAGTAAATCTTAAATAGTTAATATTTGTTCTATTAGACTAAAAAAACTTATATAATTAATGCTATATTTTTGTCAGACCTAAAAGGCCGTAAAAACTTAAAATATATATTTTTCTAAGGCAGAAGAAAACGCTATCCGCAATGCAAGAAGCATATATTTATGTGCTTTGACGTCATACCATTTGTAATCAGCAGATGACAGGAGCATAATCTCTCAACTTTTTAACCATATGGTCATGACTTCTACTGCTTCATATGAAAAATATAGTAATTATCGTTATTGTTTTGCCCGATAACGTAAAGATACATCGATAAAGACCAGGAAAGCAGTTGATTAAACTAAATAGGGAAATAAATATACACAACATTGTGTATTTAAGGCAAACAAATTACCAACCATCAATGCGTCAATTGCCGGTAAATTTGTGCGTGTCGCCTTTATGAATTTTACGTCCATTGTTTTTTTTTTCAATAAAACGAGAAAACGATACCATTTTACGGTGATTGAGAGTTCCTTAGACATAATTAAATGGACCAACGTTAGTCCACGAGTGATATACCGATGACTTTTCTCTGCTTACAATTTCTATAACGCCAAATCATGGCCGATGGTTTATTAATATATATAGTGCAGCACTGTTAGATCTGAGAATATTGTCAAAGGTTGGTATAACCATCAATCATATTGCTTTTGGATTTTAATTAAACGTTTGACACCATCAACCATTCACTTTAGTAGCTAAATGAAAATTTTATGGTTTCTCTGAATCATCAGTTGGTCTAATCAATAGCTTTTTAAGAAATAAATCACAAAGTGTTGCCATCGATATGAATACTTCTATCGAGGCTTTTATATCATCGGGAGTGTCTCAAGGGTCATTTCTTGGACCACTTCTTTTTATTTTATATATCTCCGATCTTGAAAAGGTTGTTAAACACTGCAATATTCAGTGTTTTGCGGATGGGTCGCCGTTATACAATAATTTCAATACTGACAATATAATAATTTCTGAGGCACAAATTAATGGAGATTTTAGATCTATCGACAAGTATCCAAAAATTAATAATCTTAAATTACATACAGAAAAATCAAAAGTAATTATATTCTCTCCTGAAAAATTAAGAAATATTCGATTATATAGGCATATCACTTGATGCAAGTCCTGATGTGAACTTCGGCAATTATACTTGAACAAACAAATTCTCTATTACAAAGCTAAAAAACTCTTCGTGAGTCATGAATTATTTCAAAAATTACATACTGTGGCACTGTTATCATCCGTTTTTACATTCAGTATCCCTTAGCGCTTGCGAAAAATTCAAAATGCATCCTGCAAATCAATCTGTAATTTGAAAAAATATGAGCACCTTACCGCGTCGTTCGTAAAATTGGAATGGTTATCTATTCCTGATCTATTTAAATTTCATTTATATTTTATGTTATACTCATAATCATGAGCGTTTACTTGCCTCAATTCCCCCCATCTGCACTCACGAGATATTCGCTTTGTTGATATAACAACAACACATATGTTTTATTTATAATGATGCTACTATTATGTACAATGCTTCACCTTCTGACACTAAAGCTTTGAATTCCGAGAAATTTCAAAGAGTATTTAAAAAACTCATTTTCGGGAAATCATTAACATGAATTTATATCTCACTTCAGCGCATATGAATTAACATCATTCTATATATACAGGGTGTTCATTTGAAAACTTTCCACTACGGATTTATCAAAAACCACTCATTAAAAGAAAAAACGCCGAGACACGTCAAAAGATTTGTCAAGGGGGACAATTTTTTAACCAAAAACACATATCACCGTTTATTTAAATAAGTATTCATGCTCCCGTTATGGTTTTCCAAATCTACAATTCGTTTATGATTCAAAACGGAAACTACCAAGGTCAACCGAAGATAGCTTCGATATTTGAGTTGAGTTTTGTAATGGCAGTCTTCAAAGACCCCGCTTTTGAAGAAGCTTCGCGGTCTTTCCAATTTGATATAATATTTAGTACCTTTACAATTTTCTCGAATTTACTTTCAAATTGGAGCACAGAATCATGTCTCTCGGTCCATCGTGTTTCGCACATACTATGAATTTGATATCCGTCTAGTTTTCTTTTTGATGCTGTATTTCTTTTAGCGGATGCTTTGAAGAACACAATTACTTCCTTCATTATACCTACACTATTTCTTACTGCTTGGAAATTGCTGCTTTTTGAAATTGAAAGATTCAAGGCACGATTTGCGCATAGGATTTTTAGAGTATTTGGCAAACACTATTGCAATTCCATTACAGCGCCCTTTTGTTCACCTAACATTAGGCACACGTATCAGTACCAATGCCCACACATAGTTTTGAGTCTAAGTTATTGGTTTTAATGAAATGCTTGACTGTTTGAGCAAGAATTTGACCTGTGAGTTTGGCCTCATTGTATCTTCATCAACATTTGAGTAGTGATTTGTGATTTATGGCTAATGTCTGTAGTTTCGTCAAATATAATACTGTTATACTGACCTTGCCTGACGCGACTTAAAACTATATCCAAGATTTCTACGCCACAACTATAATTTTATTTTGGATGCGGCTGCTTATGTACGTAGCATGCGCTTTTGAGTTCTCTAAGTTTTTTTTTCAATAAGTTGTCGCCGCTCTTGACTCTAAACCGTATTAGTTTCCCTTCATCATTAAGGACGTCCTCGTCATTCATGCTGTCATTAGAAAAATGTCGTCCCCTATCTCTATGCCCCCTAAGTCTTATATTTTGGTGTCCTAAAAAAACTATAGAATCAATTATAGGAGTCAATCTTTGCCGATTTTCTGATACTTGCTTAATCCGTTCTGAACCTATTATATTTCTTATATCATTCTCGGGATTTTCGTAAGTCTTTAAAAAGTTTGTAGCATCTGAAACTGTTTCTGTATGATATATTGAGTTATCCTGTCTCACAATCCCCGGTTTTGCCATACAATTTCGAAAATTTCGTTAGTGGTACGGTAACAAGCTTTCCCAATTTAGTTGATTTATGTACTCCTTCTAATTTTGCAAAAACCACGCAATGTTTACAGAAAAACCCTTGTAGTTCCTCTGAATATGACAGCCAACGAAATTTCTCAAAGTGTTTTTTTGATAAGTAACATTTATTACTTCTTTATTATTTTTCAAGTGTGTGGAACAGGAATATTTGAAAGAGTCATTAGAGATCATTGCACGCCTCAATAAGGTATATTTTTCATGGGAAGACAAGTTGCCGACTGTTCAACACTTGGTTCAGCATCAAAAGATTTTGAAGTGGAAGGCTGGACCAAACACTTCGTAATTAAAATTATATTATATTTCCATTTTTCCACCTGTCATTTTTTTAGACACGATTCTTTGATAGTATAAAAATTAAAAACATACAAACATTAATTCTCTGGCTTATGAGTGGAAAATAAAAAATCAAAATAACATAGAAATTAGCGTTAATACCAACCAGATCAACAAAACCCCGCTTGTTCACTTCTCAGCCAAATTTTGTTGCGGACTCCGGACTGGTACAGAATTTAGACATTGGACTAGACCATAAAAGATTACACTATACCTGTTCTAACAGAATAGAGTAGTCGCTAGTCGCATGCGCACTGAGCGAGTTGGCAGTATTGCCGCTATGCATTCATAAAGTTACAGATTTTTTCATAAGACGTGTACTTTATACCACCTTGTCAAAGACTACTCGAGTCATCTGAGGAGGGGGGGGGTTAAATACCCAGTTTACCCCCCCCCCCGTGTGAGCGCCAGTGGCGCTACTCCTCAATTTGTTCTACTGTCAAAATAAAGGACTTTGAAAGACCTTTCAAACAAGCTATTACTCGATACCTCTTGTCATTTAAAATTTTTAAGGGTATGACCCTGGGGGCAGAGGGTGAAAGGAGGTGGCGTAGTTTTTGGTTAAAATGTTGTGTTTTGACGTGTCTCGGCTTTTTTCTTTTATTCAGTAGTTTCGATAAATCCGTGGTGGGATGTTTTCAAATGAATTGTATAATAATAATATAATAATAATATTTATTCACTCAATGTACAAAGATAACAAACAATATGAGTAAATAAATGTAAAATCAGAACAGGTCCAATAGAAGGCATCGCCTGTACATGGACCAATAATTTAAGTTGAAACTGTAGAATGCAAATGACAAAAAAGGACAAAAATTAGATACAGTAGATTATGTATTTAGTTGATGTTCGTATTTATGAATTTCAGTCCTAGATATAGAATGTAGCCACTTTTTTAAATTTCTTTTGAAACAATTTCCGAAACGTAAATCTTTTAAGTCTTTAGGTATAATTTCATAAAATTTAGGCGCTAAATAGAGATATTATCGCTGCATTATAGATTTATGCGATTGAGGAACTACTGTGCCACGAATTTAGTACCTGGTATAATGATTATGTTTAATTTTTTGGTCGGTGTTTACAAATTTATGGTAGTGAGTGATACTGTGTAAGAAACAAAGCTGTCTTATATCATACATTCGAACATCTGCGTATAATTTTTCAGTGGGATAAAGTTTCGGTTTTTTAAATCTCATTTTTAGAATACTTTTTTGAAAAACATCTAAATTATAGATATGTGAGGAACATGCAGCTCTCCATACTAATATACCATATGTGAGATGAGGCTCAATCAGTGCATGGTATAATGTTCGAAGATATTCTTCTGTCAATATATTCCCAAGGCATTTGATTTTGTAGGATACAAATCTAACTTTCTTTAAAATATAATTGACATGGATGTCCCATCGTAAGTGAGGATCCAAGACCACTCCAAGGTAATTTATGTTGGGCACTCTATTAATTTGAATTCTTTTATCATTAATGTTGAAGGAGAAATTTGTTTAATTTGGCAGATGTCTAGCATAAGATCCAAATGGTAAAAAATGTGTTTTAGAGTAGTTAATGCTTAATTTTCTACTGCTAAACCACCGAATAATTTTGATAAAATCATTTTTAATTACATTTTTCAGATCTGATTAGTCAGTGCCTTCATATGATATTGCAGTATCATCTGCAAAACTGGTTATTTTGCCAACACAATTAATTTGGAAAATATCATTTAAATATATATTGAATAACAGCGGACCTAAGACAGTTCCTTGTGGGTTACCACACATATTATACATTTCTTTACTAAATGATCCTGATATCTGCACAGATTGTGGGCGATTTGACAAATAATTTTCGATCAGTGAGTACGCGTTTCCTCTCAATTCTCTCCAATGCTTCTAATAATAATTTGTGATTAACTGTGTCGAAAGCTTTCTTTAAATCAACAAAAATGCAGATTGAAGGGATTCTGTTATTAATATTTTGATGTATTTGATTTACAATTTTAGTTATTGCGTCCGATGTAGCCTTCCCTTCTGTAAATCCATATTGATTTTCACTTAAAATTTTGAATTTTGTGATTTATCGAATCATTCTAGTAGATAAAACTTTTTCAAAAACCTTTGCTACACTGGATATTATTGATATTGGTCTATAGTTGTTAACATCTGTTTTTGTTCCTGATTTATGTATCGGTATTATATTACCTTTTTTTTAAAATTGAGGGATATATGCCAGATTCAAAGCATTTGTTGATTAGGTAAGTGAGTGGTTCTGTTATGTCCTCGGCTATAATTTTCAAATGCTCGCTTTTAATACCATCGCACCCAGGACTTTTCCGATTTTTTAAGGACATAAAAGTGGTGTATACTTCACATGGCTCGACTTTATCCAAAATAAATGAGTTCAAAGTTCTTTTTGGAGGCTGAGTATTTTGTACATTTGCTTGTATATTACTTGCTAAATTTTCGCCTATGTCAGTAAAGAATTGTACAAATTCATCGCATATCTGTTGAGTATTTTTTAATACCGTTCCCGATGTTGTATTTAACTCAGTGACACACCCTTTGAATTTTGTTTTCCCACTAGTCTCATCAATAGTTGTCCAAAGCCGCTTAGGATCATTTAAGTTATTATTCAATTTATTTAGGTAATGTTTTCGTTTGGTTTGCCTTGCAAGCTCTATAAATTTATTTTTATATTGGTTGTAGCAGTCGGTATTCTCTGTAGTTAATTTCATTACATTATATAGTCTTTCTTTTTCTATTGCCGATGTTATTAATACTTTGGTAATCCAGGCATTTCTGCTTTTCTCTTTGTGACTAATTATTACTTTATAATGCTATACTTTTCCCTTTTATCCCATTTTGATTTATTTCACTTATTTAATTGATTTTTATGTTGAAACCTCACCATTTTTAGTGTATTGGCTTTATTGGTTCTTTTGTGAATAAACATTTTTACGAGTTAAGTGGTAGAATATACGTATGCTAAACTTTTCCCAATAAAGACGTTTTATTATTATTATTATTATTATCATTAAAGTCTTATTTACTCTACGGAATTAGAGTCAGGTAGTTTATTTCGTGGGAAGCACGGCGTCAATCTTTATGTGACGCCATTTTTTGTTATGGTAGCGATTTATGGAGCATTAAACCATTTACATAAAGGGTGACGACAAGATACCTACTGCTTGTCTATCAACCGTGCAAGATTATCTTATCCATTCAGCATACCGCCCACGCATCAACTCACATGACAAAAGCACCGTTACCCACAAAGACGCTATCTTACGGGAACCCGAATTTTGCAAAAATCACACGTACACAAGAAACCCTTTGGGTGGCAGATGTTTCCATTTGAATGTAGGTCAAAATGGTCAAAACGCATTTGCAATAGGGATTAAGATATGGCCGAAAGGCGAATGTGTACAGTTATCGTTGACACAGACATCCATCATAACTGGGGACAATGCGGGTGCAACGGAAAGCCTGTACAGAACCCTTCCGTAATGCGGATATTTGCTAGGGCTGTCTCGCTTAATGACAAGTGACAAGTAGGTAGGTAGGAAATGTGCAGTTATTGGAATTGTGGTAGACGGTACATATCGATCATCTTAGTTATTTGAGCGCAATTTTGGAGAGTTCATGATTTCCTAAGGAGGATAATACGCTTTTGATGGCACTTACTCTGGCCAGCGACTGGTCTGGCTGTGTTTGTTGTAATCAAGTCATGAGGGCAAAACCTAAATAAGGGAGTACGTTTCTTTTATTGTTAATTTTTCTTTTTTGTTCTCTTTTAAAGCTATTCGGTAAATTTCACATTGTATGCAGACGATGCCTCAATTGTAATTTCAGATCATCACCATGGCGCATTGGTCACTAAATTTAATGACATTTTGAAGCCTCTTGAACAATGGTTTGCAAAAAATCAATTATTTTTAAACTCGGAGAAGACTGATATGGTAAGATTTTACAACTTACAGGTTCGATGACGACACTAAGTTTTTGGGAGTACATTTAGATGACTATTTAAATTTAAACGCACATTACAAGCATATGATATCAGTTATAAATTTACATTCATACATTTATAAAAACTTACGAACAGTTCTAAATGGAGATCAACTTATATGTCTATACTGTGCACAGGTTGAATCCAGGCTGAAGTACGGTCTTGGCCTCTAGTACATCAAGTGCAATTATACATTTATTTATATGCCAGAAGAGAACTGTATAGAAGATGTAGAATACTTACTTTGCCTGGTTCGAATATTTGTATATATATATACAGGGTGTCCGCAAAGTTGGGGTTTTCCTTTTCAGAAACAACTACCCTTGAAATAACAAAGGTAATGTGTAGTGAAACGAGGGCGACCAAGTAAAAAAAAACTAAGGAAAAAGTACTCACTCTCCAGTGTTGACGAGAAGGGCTAAGTACGTCTCTGCCCGAAATGATACCGCTCCAACAGAAAATGAAATCAGCTGATGCGCTACCGAGCAGACGCAACCACATTGATTCTCCTACACTTAATGGCACATCTTCTAACAAGGAAGGCAAAATGTTGCGTAAAAAGTCTAGGTATTCCATCCCGTCCAATCGATTTGGGAGAATAAATGGTCCAATGAGCATACCGTTCACCATGCCAGCCCAAACATTCACCGAAAATGTTTGTTGAAAATGTGCCCGACGGACAGCGTGCGGATTTTCTACTGACCAAACATGAGTGTTGCGAAAGTCATTCACCCCATTACGCGTGAACGTAGATTCGTCTGTCACCAATATGCACTTCAAAAAGTCCGGATTATTGTCATGTTGATGCAACAACCACTCACAAAACCGCACTCTTGCTGGAAAATCGTCAGGTTGAAGGGCTTGTACACGTTGGACGTGAAACGGATACAGCCCCTCTTCACGTAGCGTTTGCCACACTTTAGCTTTTGCACTTCTCTAGCCACGTCTCTAGTGCTTGTTGAGGGATTCTCGTCTACGCGATTACCTCTAGACGCGTGACCGTAACCGTCGGTTGAAGGTTGCATACTGAACTGATACACTGACCCCGACCCAGTTCTGTCGTCGGGTTGAGCCAGTGACCTTGTGCCAGTTGGTGATGTCGCGGCTACAGGACGCTATTCAGATGTTTTTGATGTTTCAGAGCCCTTTATCTCGGTTCCCTTAAGACATTGGTGTATATGGTGCTAAGGAAAATTGTTTATGTTTTCAAGATCTACACGTCGTGTAAAGGAAAACCCCAACTTTGCGGACACCCTGTATATATATCCTTGAATTTCTATGGGTAGAAGGCAAAGTATTGCAAAAGTACACTCATATAACTTAAACTCGAGCTTTCGAAGATCTATGTCTTCATCGTCTGGAGCTGGAAACAATTATTGACAATAGCCACAAATAACAATTTGGAGAAAAATAGTTACTAACTAAGTCGGCGGGACTGTTGCTGAAATTGTTTTTAAACAACAGTGAAGGGACCACATAGTCGATGAATAAAAAACTGGACTGATGAGGTTCGATTAGGACGGAATTATTTTATTATTAAATGGCAAATCATAGCCATGTTTTTTTTATTTTTGAAAAGGATTTTTACTTAAACGTTGATTGATTTTGGAAGAAATTTGAAAACTATGAACTATTAAAAATTCCATCGAGATGTTTTTTTTCACTGAAAACACATTATCCAACACGTGCCGGCCGACTGACATTCTACAGTGGCGCATGGAGTGTGACATTGAAGTTATTGGAAGGTCATTCGTTGTGTCGTAACTGTGACGTATTGCCTACTATGTAGGTATTTTTCCTCCTAATTGTTAATTGTTGCTATTGTCAATAATTGTTTCCAGCTCCAGACGATGAAGACATCGATCTTCGAAAGCTCGAGTTCTACCCAAAGAAATTCAAGAATATTGTCTCCTAACAGTTAAGGCAATTATCTATGAATACTATATATACAGGGTGGCGCACCGAAAACGAAACAGACGCATTTACTGGCAGCTCAGTTTTTTTGTGGAAAAACGCTCAGACACGTCGATTTTGTTTTCGAGGGGGACACAAGTTTGGCAAAAAATCACGTTAGCACGTGCAGCCCCCTAAGCGGGGGTGACACTACACCCAAAATCTTAAATGGAAAGGGGGTCGAGTGATAACTTATTTTAATGGTCTTTCAATTCCATTTATAATGATATAAAATTAATGTACTTCAGTTCAGTAGTTTTGAAGATTTGTTGATTTAAAGCTTAAATAAAACTAATACATCATCATTAGTGGAGATCAATACATTTGGCAGCAAAGTAATTTAAAAATGAAGAATGAACTGACCCGTTAGGCAAGTAAATGTTAAAAATGGCCACCATGACTCTCCATGCAATAATAAAGATTTTGCTCAAAACGTTGCCGCACATTTTGCAATATTTGAGGAGTAATTTGAAGGCACTCATTCACAATTGTTTGTCGCAGGTCTTCTAATGATGTTGGCCGAGTAGCATAGATTTTGCTTTTTAAATGACCCCACATAAAGAAATCCAAAGGTGATAAATCTGGCGATCTTGGGGGCCATTCAATGGCACCTCTTCTGCCAATCCATCGATCTGGAAACGTCTGATCTAAATATTGTCGATCACGTAATGCGTAATGTGGTGGGGCACCATCCTGTTGGAACATCAACCTATTCGCAATGTACCGCCGATCATTCTGATTTTCAATTATGGCTGTTAATGCAGAATCTATGGCATCCTCCAGTAATTCCAAATACATTTCACCGGTCAAATTTCCAGGTAAGAAAAAAGGACCAACTAAATAATCGCCAAAACTACCAGCCCAAACATTTAATTTTTGTGGCTGCTGTGTATGAACCTCATGATAAATTCTGGGATTAGAATCGGTCCAATATCGGCAGTTATGACTTACTACGCCATTTAAAAAAAAGGAACATTCGTCGGAAAAGCAAGTGTTGAATAGAAAATGTTCATCGTTTATAATTCGTTCTTGTACCAGGTGAATTTTATACGGATGAAAACTATGGGCCTTTAGAATCCGTTGAACAATACGTTGTCTAACACCACACACAGTCTCCAATTTGCAAGTACTTAACGTAGGATCTACATAAACTTGCCCTAAAACCCCCACTTCTATTGCTTCGTTCCTTATGGGATTTTCAATGTTGCGTTTTTTATTGGCGACTGACCCAGTTTCCCGAAATTTAGCTACAAGTTCTAGAACATATTTTCGATGCACGTTACTGTTCTCATGTCGCTCATTAAATATTTCTGCTGTTCTATTAGCGCAGTGATTATTTCCGAAAAATATTTCGATAATTTCAACTCTTTCTGCTGTGGAATATACCACCGTTAATTTATGTAATAAAGCGTTACAAGTTATTTTAGCAACAAAGTTTGGTCAAATCAATCGCAAACTATGTACTAAATTCCTATTTAAAATAAATACGAGATATTTCCTTATCTTTCTTCAAGAAATAACTTTTTTGTCACAAAAAAACGCTCCAAAAGCTATTTTCAACAAAAAAATAATAAACAAACTATGGGCGTAGTGAAGAAAAGCATTTACTTATTAAGTAAATCCTTTTAGTCAAATTTCTTCTGAAAGTAGTACAAACTAATCTGATGTACCTATTAAAGTCTACTTTAAGCTTTATATCAATAAATCTTCAGAACTACTGAACTGAAGTACATTAATTTTATATCATTATAAAGGGAATTGAAAGACCTTTAAAATAAGGCATCACTCGACCCCCTTTCTATTTAAGATTTTAGGGTTGGTGTCACCCCCGCTCAGGGGGCGGCACGTGTTAACGTGATTTTTTGCCAAACTTGTGTCCCCCTCGAAAACAAAAGCGACGGGTCTGAGATTTCTTCCAAAAAAACTGAGCTGCCAGTAAATGCGTCTGTTTTGTTTGCGAAGCGCCACCCTGTATATGAATTGGCTGTGATAACGTATGGTAATTTAGAAAACTATTTGAAAAATAAAGATGTTCATGGACTAAATACAAGACAATGTAACCAATTATATGTACCTTTTGTGAAATACCATATATCCAGGAAGTCTCCAGTCTCCTTTTAACAGTTTGCCAGCAGACATAAGAAATGCCAAAGACTTGAGCTTGTTTAAAATAAAACTTAAGCAGCTTCTTATAAAAAAATGTTATTACGCCGACTCGGAATATTGTATCTTATAAGGTTTCAGTAGATTATTTACGTTTGTTTGTTTTTCAAATTTTTTAATGTTATAGTCATTTTGACGAGTTCTATACATACTATGTGTCGGAAGGAACAATATACTGTTACTATTACTACACTATTACCATTCATCACTTTTTCGATATTCTTGTGAACGTGCCAGTCTAGTTTTTCATATTAATGCTAATACAAAGAATTGTTTCAATCATCATAACACAGAAGAAAATAAAGATCGTCATCATATACCATGAAAGCCACTTACATGGTACATCACACTTAAAAGATTTGAACAATCACAACAAGTTAAAGTCAGTATTTGGAAAGCACTTTGGATCAACAAATTACTAATACGAATCTTAGAATCAGTTAAGGCCAGCACAACTGCTATTTAGGCCCGTATCGTCAGTCGTCCCTACAATTGTAGGGCGCGTTTATGGCATCCTTGATTGTCATACTCCTTTCCCTCCTTATAAACTTTCTAGATTACACTTGTCCCGTGTTAGCGTCAGCGCTCTCCTATTGTGGAGATATGTTTTCTTTCCAGCTTGTAGGAAATTTCAGGCTGATAAAACATAATATAACTCAAAACCAAACACAATTTGATGCAAATAGATGTTTGTGAGATAACCTCAAAATAGAGCGCTGACAGGGAGAAGTAGAAAACTATGACAATCAAGAAGGCCATAAAGGCGCCCTACAATTGTAGGGACGACTGACGATACGGGCCTTAGTGGCAATTAGTTGAAAAACTTCTCTTATTTGTGGTATTATATTCCTGAACATATTCGAAGGTTTGGTATAGATCTCGTTTTGTCTTGGCAGACATCAAGCACTCATACACATACAGACTTGACACAGTCAGCAGCTTCCATTCAATAAACACATGCTTCTAACCATCTGCTTCCAAATTGTTGGAATAAAACCAGTTTTTGGATTTGTCCAATTCAGCGTCGGTTTGCTGTTGTACTTACAGCATAGAGATAGATGCAAGAGATATTGGTGTGCCATTTGCAAAGAGGATATATTTTTATTTATCCCACTACTTAGGAGATCATTAATATAGGGTGTTTCAGTTGGTCAGACTGGTCCTCCACGGCCGATCCATCTTTCTGGATAATTTTCATCCAGCCAGTTTCTAACTATTCTCGAATAAAGAGCTGGACAACCATCAAGCTGGAACCAAGCAGGTTCAGCCTTTAAAAATTCCAAGAAGGTCGCAGCATTTAACCTTGCAGGCAAAAGGTAGCGTCCAAATAGTCGATTACGGTAGATACCAATCCACACGTTCACACTAAATTCATGCTGAAAATTACTTTCCCGAACTGCATGCGGATTTTCATGCGACCAAATATGTTGATTATGAAAATTTACTACTCCACGTCTAGTGAAGCACGACTCTTCCGTCCATAAAACGTTACTTAAAAACTCCCTATTATTATCAGTTCTATCAAGAATCCACTGACAAAATGTGATTCTTCATTCTCCGTCCCCTGGCTGTAGTCCTTGCACAGGTTGCAAATGGTAAGGACGTCTATGGTCATTTCTAAGAACACGGTGAACATGGCTTGGTGAAATTCCCAAGGCACCAGAAGCTCTCCTAACACTTGTGGTCGGATCTCTATCAAACTCACGCAGAATCATACGGGTAAATCTGCGCTGACGAACATTTATGTTTTGATCCCTTTGGAGATTTCCAAAACTATTTTCAATTAAATCTTCGTGCGTATTCTCTGGCTGCTTCTGTTGCGTTTCCATTTACAAAGCCATACACAAAATGAATATCCGCTAATTCTTGATTGGAGAATAAAAATAGCATTTTTATAAAACTTACAAAAAAAAACAGGTAAAAGAAACTAAATTTCGTGCATTCAAAATTGCAAAAGAACGTTTCAGGTTTCAACAGACAATAAAACTAACTGTCAACTAATTGACGTTTAACCTTATTCTGCTTTCAATTTCAAAAATATTTGCAGGCACATCCTACTTCTAAAAATTATCGAGATACTGACTTTTTAACGTTATTTTATCATAAATAATTAAAAATGCATCGAACCTTAAAAATCGAAATATCTCAAAAACGGCTAACTATAACGAAAATTCACAAGGTAGCTTTTTTATGTTGAAAAGTGCGAATAATCATTTTTTTATTCAAAAAGCAAAAAACTGCACTAAGAAAATTTTTCCGGTCATTTTAATACACTACAGGTACAGTAGAGAGCGCCCTCTAGCGGCTACAGTAAAACTATGCCCATGGTTCGTTTTGTCGTACCAGAAAACCCTTGTATACTAATTTTCACTGTTATACGTCAAATATTGTTCGAAATATTTAAAAAAAAAACTATTTTAGAAGGTAAATTTAAACAACCTGTATTTCGGAAGCCATGCATTTTTCGAGCCATGTTTATATAGACTTTACGCATTAATTTTAAAAGTTCTATCGAATCTTAAAGTTATGCAACAATAAACTGAAACACCCTATATCGGAAAGAGTATGGCACCTAGGACAGAACCTTGTGGCACTTCCTCCGGTATCTTCCTCTTTGCAGACTTCACATCTTGTTTGACATCTCTCTTGCATATAGGATTCTAACAATGCAATGCTATTGAGGGGACAGTTATAGCAAGTCAATTTTCTCAGAAAAATGTCATGATTGACGCAATCGAAGGCTTTACTCAGAACTGTACTGCCTCGAGTGAAAAGCCTCCATCACAGCTGACAACAGATAGATCAAGGATTGCATCAGTCGTTGTTTCTGTTTGCTCTAAAACCATAATGCGTTTCAGAAAAAAAACATTTGTCTCACAGAATGCTGTGATAATTGGTAAAAGAGATATTGGTCAGTAATTTCCTGGGAATGTAGGATCATCTTCTTTGAAAATTGGTTTAACAAGAGCCAGCTTGAGACAATCTGGAAATATTAGTTAGGCGATATTATGTAATATAGTGTAGCAAAAATGCATAGAACTTATTGATGTTGGAATATATTTCATTATAGCAAACATATTAGTGGTCGATCTCGATTCGTTGCGGAAGAGGGGAAGCGTGACCTAGATCCACCATTCGACGAAGAAGATGTATTCCTCCAATGTAGCGGGAGATACCTGGTCATTTTGGATAGTTTTGAAAGATTAAAAAGGCTTAAGTGTAACTTCTAATTCAAATGTTATTCATTATGTTTTGTTCTTATGTTCGAAAATCGCGGTAAGAGAGTAGTTTCTAGAGAGGGCCCTAGCATTTTTGCACCCAAGCTTCATAAATACTAAAATATAAGGTTTCATACTATACAGATGTGGCGTTTAGTCAATTCACCCTGGATGAGTATAAAAATATCCGAGAATCACAAAACATATCTATAAGATCGTGCCGTGTGCCCGCCATGGAGTTTTCAAAGAACTGTTGCGGCGATCGATATCAGCGCTAGAGGGGACACATCCTGTTGGCTATTGCAACCCCTTCATGTGTAAATTCGCACAACTGCCAAAATGCGTGTGGGCCAAATCCGTTCCCTATGCGGTAATTTGTGGTAGCGACAACCTTTTGTGCGGTCACACTGGATGCTAGTGGACATTGGTCATTGGTGAGCCATTCTATTCAGCCGTTACCTGCTGAGATGAAAAGATGTCACTTTTGACGGCCATTGTTGTCCAGGAATACTGACATGAGTGAATTTTCGTAATAATTTTCAGTTAAAATTTGGCAAAGTATAGACTAAGAATTTGTAAAAAAGTCGCTGGAACATTAATTCGTCAGCGAGCGTTTAAATGTGTTGTTGCTAGGATTTTTTGCAGAATTGCCAAAAAAATATCAGTTTTGGGCTATGACTGCAACGATCTTCAAATCAGGGTATGGTCAGAACAATGTCCTAAAATATTCGAGACGCTATGAACATAATCTGGAATCACTCCCGTTCCTTTTACTTCCCACGCGAACTACCGAAGGGGTGTTCTAAACGCGAAAAATTTCGAAATCTAGATCTTATGTTTCTTGGATGTTAGATGATATATGTACATCACAAAAAACCATGTCATTCATTTCGGTCAGTCTGTTTGTGTATCTGTCCGCTAATCTTACGTCCGCCTATATCAGCAGAGCTAGGGGCAAAAACACGACAAAAATAAAAAACGCTCGAACGTTTTTTGACATTTCGGAGGCTTTTGATAATTTTTGGAAACACCTTTGTAGAGGTTGAAGCCTGGGGGTTGTGGGTCGTATGGGGTTGTAAATGTTACGTCTTTAGTTTTAGTCAAAGACGTTCCATCATGTAGAAGCTTCTGATCTCGGGCAACAGGAGAAGTAAAATAAAAGTCTGATGTATGATGTGTTGATATTCTAGATAACTTGCAATCGTTGGCGTGGTAAAAAACTCCAACTGGTAAACCTCGTCACTGACACACTGCCACATGAGAACATTTATATATCTTAGTAATATTTGGATATTAGGGGTAGATACTACTTTAGCGTTCTGCGATGCTTTTGTGAATGATGACTTGACTGTTTTTATAACTACACATATATATATATATTTCTGAATTGTATGATGCTTAAATTTCTAAATCTTTGATTTCTGTTACTCCATCTGTATTCTTCGAATACTTCGTCAAGTAAAACAAGATTTTTTTACTTGAAATCTATCTGGATTTAAGAATTATTGTTGTTAATTAGAAAGATAACTTCGATTATTCAACAGTCTTGTTTCATATTTTGAGCGTGGTTAATACCCAGATATGCCTAGCGTACAATTTATGGTACACCGTAAACAAGTCGCGACCTGTGCTTATTTTGACGCGGTAATAGCAGATGTATTCAGTAAGCCTTAGTAAATCGTAACGTGCGGTTGGGTGTTATCGTTGTATTGAGATTTTTTGCGATTTTGTGAAAAAACTTTTATTTTCTGTGACATGACTGAATATGGAATACGATTTGCCAAGTAAATATATGGTTTTACGTAAATAAAAAAAATGTTTTGATTGCTACTACCAATAAAACACACATGCTTTCTTCCAGTTATAATGCCAAATTACTTATGTTAATATTTCAGATTCACAATTGCGTCATTAAATTTGAGTGTGCAAAATATCGTACGCCAGGAAAATACATGCCTGTTTCATTTTTAGGGGCTTTTCTCTGGATGAAGCCCTTGCTATGCTGGAAGATAATGAAGATGTAGTAGCAAATGTGGATAATATCACATTGATGCCTCCAATCAATGCTTGTGACATTCACACAGACGAGGACTCCGGCGATGAGAATTTAATGTCAGCTGATAATCTACGGGGTTCACAATTACAAGCACCTGCTGAGATAAACATACCTCATGAAAAATTTAGCATATCTTCATCTGATTCCGAAGATAAAATTCCATTGTCTGAATTGGCTAAAGAAATAAAAAATAAAAAGCTAAAGAAACGAAAAACGAACAAATGGGTGAAGGAGAATCTACCACAAGAAGTTCCAGGAAACTTCGAAGAAATTCCTGAACAAAATAATTCTTCTAAGACTCCACTTGAATGGTTTTCACTTTTTTTTTGAACTTATAACACGCATAATAACGGAAACAAATAGATATGCCAGGCAAAAGAATCGCCAACAAGAGGTGCAAGAGTATGAAATAATAGCATTTATTGGAACACTAATATTGAGTGGTTATGTCGATGTACCACGTAGAAGAATGTTCTGGGAACGTGAAAGAGATGGTGCTAATAATCAATTCGTCACAGAAGCGCTTACACGAGATAAATTTGAGTATATTATGTCAAATTTCCATTTAGTAGATAACTACAATTTACAGCAAGGAGATAAGTTTGCAAAAGTTAGACCTTTATTTGCGAGTCTGAATCAAAAATTTATGGAACATGGAATTTTTACAGAAATGCATAGTGTAGATGAGGCAATGGTTCCTTATTTTGGGAGACACTCATGCAAACAGTTCATTCACGGAAAACCTATACGATACGGTTATAAATTATGGGTTGGCGCATCAAGACTAGGCTACGTTTACTGGGTTGAACCTTACCAACGGTCGTCAACCAACATTAGTAAGAATTATGCAGATTTGGGGGTTGGTGCTGGTGTGGTATTAGAGTATTCTGATGCATTGAGGAGAAAATAGTCAAATGAAAAGTTTCATTTAGTTTTCGACAATATTTTCACTTATCTCCCTCTTATGGTAAAATTGACAGAAAAAAATTGCTTTGCGACTGGTACTGCTAGACAAAATCGTTTACAAGGCGTCCAATTCAGAGATTCTAAAATTATGAAAAGGGAAAAAAGAGGTAGTTACGATTACAACAAAATTTCCGATACAAACATAATTGCAGTAAAATGGCATGACAATAATTTAGTAACACTCTGTTCAAATGCCGCAGGATTGCAACCAATTAGCTTCGTAAAGCGATAATCTCAAAAGGATAAAAAAGAATCCAGGTAAGAAACACAATCTGCAAGAAAATCAATGTTTGCAAAAATGCTTTTGATTTTAGGTAGAACAGCCTCATCTTGTAAATGTATACAACGCAAATCTGGGCGGCGTTAAAATATTGGTCTGTATCGCATTTTCATCCGGGGTAAAAAGTGGTATTTTTCATTGATCAGCCACTGTATTGATATGGCTGTTCATAATTCCTGGCAACTTTATAGATCGCACGGAGAACGTATGGATCAATTATTATTTAGACGGCGGCTTGCCACAGTCTTGTGACAACAAAACAAGAAACCGCCATCTTTTTCTAGATTAAGTCCTTCGGCTAATGAATATATAAATATTCGTTATGATCGTTTAGATCATTTTGTGATACCACAAGAAAAGCCAACTAGATGTGGCTTATGTCATCATAGAGCAAAAACAAGGTGCTCTAAGTGCAATGTAGGGATGCATGTAAAATGTTTTTTGTCCTTCAATACTAAACCTTAATGTTCGCCTATGTGCCTAGTGTACCATCTTTTGTACGGCATTTTTTTTACACTTTTTCCTAAAATAAAATTTAAAAAATAATAAATTTGTTTAATATACGCTTCATATAGAATGGCTTTGCAGAAAACATACTTTATTATAATTTAATTGAGCTGTAAGCATATCTGGGTTAAAAACCAGATCATGGCCTTATTTGGATACCTGGGTTCCTAGTAAGGCCAACGATAGTGTTCCAAAAAATATACATTTTTTATATGAAAAGAAAAGTTCTCGGAGCTTTTTCACCATTTGGGACCTGAATAAGTACTTTATATTTCCAACACACCACATGTAAGGTCAGGGTGTAAAAAATGTACAGAATTGGTATGAAATTAAGTGAAAAAAACTAAATTCGCCGAAAATTAATAAGACTAAGAATGAGTTCTTGAAAAATTTGCATTGTGCATTCTGAATGATATTTCATTACAAAACCCACCCTGAAATTGACGTACTTTTTTATTTCGCGACGTATGTGTTATAAAATTTTGATATTCATTATTTCTGAATTATTTTATGTCATGTACCTACAACACTCATTTCTCCCTTAGTTACCCAGGAAATTAATCCTTGAAGTTTGGACAGATGCTTAATGAACATCCTGTCATTTTATGCGCAGAGTGAACATAGACTACCATGTATGTTCTCAGTTGACGTAATTGGCGCTACTTCTTTTTCAAATGGTCTGCTGTAGAATTATTATTGAATATCGAATAGTTTGTCGAGCGCCCTCGTATGTTACGCCATAAAAGCATGTCTGTTTGCAATCCCATTCAAGGAATGCTAACAAAAATTCATAACCGACAGGCAAAATCTTGCTTGCGAACAACCCTTTGTAGTTTGGATTATCGCAGTCGTGGCACACTTCGTTCTAACCGGAAATTACCTGTCACAGTTTGTTTAGGACACGTCAACCACCATCCTCGCAAAACCTACGCTACCCTCTTAATCTTTTCATGAAAATTTTAAACAAGGGATTAGAGAAAATAGACCCTTTCTTTATTTCATAAAGGGATTAGATCTTTAAGGATTTTGCTCAGGTTAAGCAAGTTTGTTAAAGCAGATATAAAATGAACAATGAATCATTCAGCAAAAAATGGCGTCAAGTAAGTTGACTTTGCACTTCACACGCAACGTCGTTATCAGTTCATAAAGGATACTCTAAGAAAAAAGCCAGTCAAATAGGTCCATACAAATTCTTTCCCTGTGCTACCGATAGTGGATCAGGAAACGTCGCGTCGCGCCGGTTAGACGTAGCAGCGCGGTCAGAGCACGGGAAACACTATACCAGAACAACAGAACACTCACCAAAGCCGACGGTACGCGGCCGGGAGCTGCAGCCTGTAGATACGCGATCCGTCTGCTGAGAATATTTTTATAACATAAGGACTACTGTACGGTGAAGTACGAGTATATAATAATAATAATATCTATTACCATCATTAAACAGTATATACAAAGCTTACAAACAAAAAAAAGCCTTAAGAGAATAAAGGGCTATACTAGCTTACCCCTTAAAGAAGCAGCTGCTAGAGCAAAAAAAAACAAACAAATTTAAACAATTCTATAGTAATACAAATGGCTATTAAGACATTGATAATTAATAATGTTTTAACATTAAGAAATATAGCGAAGTATAGTAAGTAGAGAAATGGAAATTTAGAGTGAGAAGAGAAGGCGAGGGGAAAGAGAAGAAGAGAAAAGGGGGAGCAGGAGAAGTGTTTTCTATGAGAAAACCTATAAATTTGAATTTATTTACCAAAAAGGCAATTTGATATGACAATGATTTCTTAAATGATTCTGTGAGAAGCGAAGGCGAGGGGAAAGAGAAGGAGAGAAAAGGGGGAACAGGAGAAGTGTTTTCTATGAGAAAATCCTCAAATTTGAATTTATTTACTAAAAAGGCAATTTGATATGAGAATGATTTCTTAAATGATTCTTTATTGATGGTATTGTAATCAAATTCAATCTTCTAATGTTTAAATTATGTACATCAGGTCCGGTAACTAATTTTTAAGTGAAGATAAGGGGGCTTTTATATTTTATAACCTTGTAAAAAAAGGAAGTAGAGTGCAAGGTACGCCTCTGAGCCATATTCAACCATCCCAGTTCAGGTAGTTTGTGGGATACTCTTTGGCTACCCCTTATGCCAAATATCAGTCTCAGGCAAGAATTCTGAGCTTTTTGAGCCAGTTTTAGTTCCACACTATCAAGGCATGGGCCATACGCCATAAAAGCAAAGTTGAAGTGGGATAACGCTAAAGCTTCGCTGAGCGTGGCTTTAGTATTTTGTGATAGGTAATGTCTATGTGGGTAAATTATTTTTAACATTGAATATGCTTTTCTTAGGCACAGAGTAATGTGCTCTCTAAACTTTAGTTTAGAGTTTATCACTAAGCCCAATTCCTTCACGGAATCCCTAAATGATATTATATTGTCCCCTAGTATATAGGCGTCGATTTACTAGGGTCTATCTTTAACAAGTGATCTTCAGACGTTTTGAGAAGGCTATTCAAGTCGGTTTGTTATAAGTTCTGACAGATCAGGTTTAAAAGAGGCATACATTTGACTCATATTATTAAATAATATTAAATTATTGTATATTTTTTATTCTTTAACCCAAACTATAGAAAACTGTGACATTGTAATTAATGTTTGAAAGCTGTTTAAAAACTTGAAGGTTGGTAAATTACTTTAATTAGCTGTGCTGCAAAACCCAGAAAAAGTTGATGGAATCGGTTATAATTTGTAATATTAATACCATATTTCAAAAACCTAAGGTCCTAGATTCATTAGGATAGGTTTTTCAGAAATCAGCAGGGTGACATTTGTAGAAAATGGTTATAAAATATTTTTGGCCGGCTACACCTCTCATTTGCCCTTCTGTGTGGTGTAAGCATGATTTTTGTATGTTTTCCAACTTACTGACATTTATG
The DNA here is from genome assembly GCA_963669975.1 of Acanthoscelides obtectus. NCBI lineage: Eukaryota > Metazoa > Arthropoda > Insecta > Coleoptera > Chrysomelidae > Acanthoscelides > Acanthoscelides obtectus. The sequence continues at coordinate 101,542,237 of CAVLJG010000004.1, read as the reverse complement.
CTCATAAAAAAATCTGTGTGCATCAAAATCTCCAAATACCATATAATTGTTCCGCCAATTCTGGATGGGCCTAAAAATTTTAACCTTGGCAAGGTTCAATTTTTGAGTTGCTTAATATTAATGATGACAGTTAATAGCAATTTTATACTGAGAATTTACAGTTTGTACAAATGGAAAATCTTGACGGAACTACAACTTCTTTTATCAAAAACATTCATTGAAATTTATTAAGATCAATGAGCATTATATATGCCTAGCAAATAGGCAAATTAGTTTATAGTTCAACAACAAATTATCAAAATAATTATGTATATAATATTGACTTATTTTTCCTATTATGCAAACTTTAGGGTAATCCATGTAAAAATGATTATATGGTCCAATTGGAGCTTCCTATAAATGCTGAATATTTTTGAAATGTGCCCTCTAATATGACATGTAGGAGAAAGCTTCCAACCATTCACCACTTGGCCTATTTTATATGAAGATTCTGCTGAATCTGTAGTTTTGAGGTAAGTAAAAAGCATGGCAAACAGAATAGTTCCAAAATAACCTTCCAGCAAAACATGTCAAGAAGATGCCTCACAGTGATACAGTGGTTTGTAGAGCCTATTTAGGAAAATTCATTCCTTACTTGTTATGGGAAATAAGCTACCAATAGATTTATAAAACATTTAATAAAATGTTCACTTATGAAATTATTTGCACATTGTATATATAACTACTTTCTATTAACAATTACATGTCCTAAGTCATATTTCCCCCTAACACATTTCAACTTTACACCTGGACAATCCTGAACTCTTCCTACCCTACACAGGACAATGTTGTGTTCCTAAAATCGGGAAAAAATTATAGATCTTTTTTCTAGAAAGAGTTAATCATGTGACAGTTTAGTTGTATTTGATTTGCAAGTATAGCAAGACAGTCCAAAGAGAGATGAGATTGTCAAATCTGTAAATCCCACTTAATTTAAACCATTTTAAACTTAGTTTTGATAAAAGGAATGACAATAAACTGACGAAACAGAACTGAACTGAGCATCTCTAAGATTATATGTAAAAGAGATGTGTCTGATTATATGATTTCAGTAGTTCAGATAAATAGTAGATATTTGATCTATATTCATACAATATGCACCAGTCTGATCAGCTGATTATTCATCTGAGAAGAAACATTAGGAGCATCAGTTAATTTTTTTAAGAAATAAATAAACTTGCTGCTACCCCAATTTACCTGTAAATTATGTCCAATGCCTGGTATGTAAGCCACCATTTCTTTGCCATTAGAAAGCCTAACCAAAACACACTTTCTGTTAGCTGAATTAGGTTTCTTTGGTTTCTTTATCAATGTTTTTAAGACAACTCCCTTCATGAAAGGGTTTCCATCTAAAGGTCGCTTTGGTATCCTTGGTTTGATATGTGGGCCAGTTCTATGCATTTGATTTAGTGTCGCCATACCTCTTCCTGAAAAGAAATTAGATAAGTTTAGGTTATATCAACATCAAAAGGTTCCAGAAAGTGGTGCTGTATAACACTGAGTCAAGTGTCCTAATCTTTGTTGCTTGTATATTCATTCTTGAATGGTGTATGGCAAGATTGTTCTCTAGACCTATTAGTCTGGTAAGACGACACTTTAGCGCATAAAGTCAGAATTTTTTTCCCAGGCATATTGAAGAAACCAGCAAAAAAGCTCATGCTTGAAGGAAAATAGATGTGAAACTGTAAAAACGTTAATTAATGATATAGGAAAAACCACAGTTAAAACTAGGTTTCCATTTACAAAATGAACTGATGCCTTAACGTAGGTTGCAACTTAAATTAGGAACTGACGTAAATATGATTTAGTGAACAGGGTGCGTACCTTGAATTGCTAAGTTAGATAATCTAGAAACTACTGATGGAAGATCCAGGGATGTCTTCTGTGTGATGTTTACCCCCAGGTTTATAGTTTGAGACACTTTTCGTACCACAGAGTTCAGGAAATTCATGGTAATTATATGAGCACCTCACTAACTTTTTAGAAGCGACAAGTATGAAAAGGTATTTAAATATTGAAAACTAAAGGATACATTTAAAATGTTGCCCAGCAATATTGTGAGGTTATTCACAGCTGTCATCTGACATTGTGATTATGACACTATTGACAACTTTCAAGCAACATTGCCAGATAGACAAGAACATCTTTACCAAATACTCACAAAGTGCAATTAATCATTTTATCTGAACGACGTGTTGTATATTTTCAGTCGCTAAGCATGACGTTTGATTTACAGAAATTTATCTTACGTCGAAATTGGACCTTATACGGAATAATAAACCTTGTATTGTTGACAACGTGGCAACGTCGATATCTCTTAATAGTAGTTTATCTTTTCACCGCTGCGTAGCGCCTGGGAAACTGGTTGGAAATCTGAACAGACGATTCAAGTCAGTGCGAGACGGATCGATAGTTAGTTGTCTCGCGGACAGATGTCAAGCAGATCGACGCTACAGGACCGTAGCTAATTTATATTAATAAATCTGGGTGTCGTATATAGGGTGTCCCAGCATTCCGTGGACATAGAAGTACCCACGTATTTTATGACTCAAAATAAGTCCATTAAACATGATTTACTTCTACGTAAAGGTGCTCCGTTTGTCCGTTAGATGGCATCCAAGTTTTGTTTTTAAAATATATCTTTCTCGAGTGTGAGGTGGCGTGTTTTTATGAAACATAAAATGAAGTAAATCAAAGGATTTTTGGAATAAAAAGATTCTGAGTGGTTATGAGAGTTGCAAACAAATCTGCTATAGTTTATTTTGGGGTGGGGGTAGTTTTCACTCGAACCTTTTAAAGTTTTCTGTAAAAAAAAAAAAATCCATTCAAATCGGACTGTTGGTTCAAAAAATATCCGTAACAATCACGTAAAAACGCAGAGAAAATTTAATTGGTCAATCCTTTGTCTTCTTGAGCTTATCTAGTCTACATTTCGATGTGATTTCTATATGCGGTTCCATCAGAACGCGAATCTACTATCGATGTTTCTTTCGATTTGCTCTAAAATTGACTACTTATACAGGGTGACTTTGAAGTTGAGTCATTAATTTTCAGATAATGATTGTAGAAGGAAGATAAACCAAAATATGTGTGTAAAAATAAAAAAAAATGTTTACCTTGTTTTATAAAGTATCCTCCCGACAAGTATTTCAGTGCGGACCTGTATTTGATCGTGAGGTCCCCTGTGAGGTCTTAAGTCACCTGCTTCACGAGCCCGCTGTACTACCTTAACAAAGGCACGGGGGGTTGGTTGCACTCGATTGGGAAACCGATCCGCATAAACATGTGCCTTTTTTTATTTCGTTTGAGCCACGCAACAGACACTATTCACACGCGACTGACACTGACTGTATGTATAACTGAACTGAATAACATAATTGTAAAAACATCGTTCCAAATTCCTTCGCTTTTTTGTTTCCGATGCGATGAACCGATAAGGCGGATTATATCCGTTGTTGCCAAACACGAGCACATGATATTATTGAGACAGGGCGGTACTCAAACTTCCAAAGGGCTATAACTTTGTTACTTTAATTTTATCAGAAAAATGGTAAAGGAAAAAACATTTCTTTTGGTCAGATCTACACACTGTTAAAATAAATGACTCAACTTCGAAGTCACCCTATTATATATTCCTGGTAAGTACATTAAGGGATCTATGCATAAGATCTAGATCTAGATGCACATTATGAGGTCTAGATTTGTTCCAGTTATATAAAAAACAAACTGTAAATTGAAATATTTTGATAGTTCTAGTGAAGTGTGGTAGGTACCTAGGTGTGCTAGTGTACTGCATTTTTGATCTGCTTGGGAGTGTCGTACGGTTATTATAGCATTGACTGCGTCTAAAAAAAGAAAATGCGAACTGACAGTGATGTTTGGTCTTACCAGCTCACTAAGTGGGTTCCCAATATTTGAAGGCAGTAGATTATTAAGAATTGCTCCAGTGTCGTTAGCATGCAGTTAAAAATTTATTTATATTATATCCAGTAATTAGGTTATTAATTTAAACATAAAGTTTATACTCCAAGGCAATCAGATACTGCTGACGTATAGTACGAGACACATATTTGCTGAAGGCGCCCATAAAAAAGTCTTTGGGTATTCGGTGCGATTTTGGGATGATTTCTGAATCAGCCAATTTAAGTAGCTGTCACTATGCTAGCAATCTCGGTGCATAGAAAACCCTTTCTGTGTTTGATGTTTTATTTTCCATTTTTTTTCATTCTGAAGCATTAGCGTAAGCAGAGACCTAAACCCCTGGGCACGGCGAATGCGAAAGAAACATAGAGTCCCCTTGTTAACCCGATTATACAACTGCTCAAAGCAGCACGACCCTTTTTTCGCTTTTTTTCAGCTACCTGTTGGCAGCAGTATTCCAAATCCTTTTCATCTGGTTACTTCATGATGTGTATAGAGTTGACTAAAAAACATCGTTTTAATTTTGTTTTGTCATAAAGTGCATTTTTTGTGCATTTAATTGGGAGCTGGTACATACATATATGATAAACGATTTATAAGCTGCATTCAAGGTAGAAGATTAATATTACACAAAAAGTAAGCAAGCAGTGGAATATAAACGAGTACGTAAATAGTTTGGTTGAAGAAGTAGATACCTAATATGAATGAAAAAGGTATAATATAAGAATATTTATATAATTTTATTGACATTTATTAATCTAATTCTGTTGGCAGCAAATTGCATGCTAGAAGAATTATAGACAGAATATCTAGAGAACAAAATAATTCGATGTTGAGGCATAGTGAAGGTCAATTTACCTCTAATGTTCACAGAATGAGCTGAGGACCGGGTTGAAAAATTAGGGCATAGAGAATCACAAGAGTAAATGTCATTCAAAAGTTTATGATTAAATATGTTTAAATGAAGGTATCTTCTATTCCCAAATTTAACCAATGACACTCCTTGATTTTATGTGAAATGTGATCCTGCTTCCTTATCCCATACACTAAACCTGCAGCACCTACTCTGGACCCTTTGGAGTCTACTAAACAAGAGCCATACATAAAATCACAATAGCTAATATGACTGCGAACCAGCAGTTGACACAATGTTCTCTTTATTTTAAGACCAAGCATAAGTCTGTTGCTATAAATAGCTCTAATGATACATAAGCCTTACTTCTGAGGGTTTTTACATGCTCAGAAGAGCCCAAATTGCTATCAATAGTAAGCCCTAAGTTTCTAGCATAATCGCTAACTTCAAGAAGAGCACCGTCAAGCTGGAGTCTCACATTATTAAATTAATAATGACTTTTGAACCAAAAAAAAAGAATAACTTTAGTTGAATTCAGTCGCACATTATGTGACAGTGAACGTGTATGTTTTGATTCAACTCTTTATTAACAGTAACCTCGACAATATGAGCATCCCCAGAGTAAAAACTAAAATATGGCTGACAATCCTCGGGATATGCTTGCACTTTACAGTGCTGAATGCTGTTGAAAATATCTGCAGTGTAAATAGTAAAGAGAAGAGGCCCCAAGATAGAGATTTGCGGTTCACCAGATAAATTGTCGATATTGTTAGAATTAGATCCATTCAGAGAAATGTTTAGTGAGCGCCTCTGTCTGCAATGACTTGTTTTTGCCTAGTTCAAAAGAATGAACTTGTATTAAGAAATATGTTTATGAATCTTTAAACCGTATTACAAATAAGTTAGACACTTTCAATCGTGGTTGGGTAAACAAGAAAATACGTCACTTCAATGTTCAGTTGGATTTCACTAATATTTCCTGCTTTTTAAAAAGCTGAATTGTAAACATTGCATCTCTTCCGGAAGACATAAGAAAACATCTGAAGAATGTTTGTTTTTATTAATCTAATTCTTTTGGCAGCAAATTGCATGCTAGAAGAATTATAGACAGAACATCTAGAGAACAAAGTAATTCGATGTTGAGACCTAGTGAAGGTCAATTTACGTCTAATGTTCACAGAATGAGCTGAGGACCGGGTTGAAAAATTAGGGCATAGAGAATCACAAGAGTAAATATCATTCAAAAGTTTATGATTAAATATGTTTAAATGAAGGTATCTTCTATTCCCAAATTTAACCAATGACACTCCTTGATTTTATGTGAAATGTGATCCTGCTTCCTTATCCCATACACTAAACCTGCAGCACCTACTCTGGACCCTTTGGAGTCTACTAAACAAGAGCCATACATAAAATCACAACAGCTAAAATGACTGCGAACTAGCAGTTATTTTAAGACCAAGCATAAGTCTGTTGCTATAAATAGCTCCAATAATACATAAGCCTTACTTCTGAGGGTTTTTACATGCTCAGAAGAGCCCAAATTGCTATCAATAATAAGCCCTAAGTTTCTAGCATAATCGCTAACTTCAAGAAGAGCACCGTCAAGCTGGAGTCTCACATTATTAAATTAATAATGACTTCTTGAACCAAAAAAGAGAATAACTTTAGTTAAATTCAGTCGTACATTATGTGAGACAGTGAACGTGTTATGTTTTGAGTCAACTCTTTATTAACAATAACCTCGACAATATGAGCAACCCCAGAGTAAAAACTAAAATATGGCTTAGTATCTTTGGGATATGCTTGCATTTTACAGTGCTGAATGCTGTTGAAAATATCTGCAGTGTAAATAGTAAAGAGAAGAGGCCCCAAGATAGAGATTTGCGGTTCACCAGATAAATTGTCGATATTGTTAGAATTAGATCCATTCACAGAAATGTTTAGTGAGCGCCTCTGTAATCTGCAATGACTTGTTTTTGCCTAGTTCAAAATAATGAAATTGAATTAAGAAATATGTTTATGAATCTTTAAGCAGTGCTACAAATAAGTTAGACACTTTCAATCGTGGTTGGGTAAACAAGAAAATATGTCACTTCAATGTTCAGTTGGATTTCACTAATATTTCCTGCTTTTTAAAAAGCTGAATTGTAAACATTGCATCTCTTCCGAAAGACATAACAAAACATCTGAAGAATGTTTGTTTTATGTCGTGTCGGGACGTCCCTTAACGACGCACTAAGGCCATCAGAAAAACGTCTTCATAATGTCCCATTCTTAGTGCATAAAATGGACGTCCTTGAGACATTCTGTGTTATCTGCGTAGTTCTCCGCAAATTCTCACTAGATGAGAGGTTCGTTCAAGAAAATAAATCTCCCCTTTAGAAGCGTACCCTGACAACTGAACTAAGGTATACATCATAGAAGTGTCCCAACCCGTTATTAACGCTATAGCAAACGTTTTGCTTCATAATTTAATCACGACTCCGTCCACTGTAAATAAAATTTCAATGAAAATGAAATCAGTTTTCTCGGATGGTCTATTTTCTTTGTCGCTGCGTATAATTCAATCCATAACGTTCATTTTGTGCCACACTGTACGTAGTACGAATTTTAGTTACACAATAAGGGAGCATGCTATCTGGCTACCCTAGCGCCCGTATTAAAAATTCAGTATTACACCTTGCCTGAGCTTCTTTACATAGCGAAAAATAGCAGCTTGTAATACAAATAATGCAAAGTGGGTTTAACGTCCAGATGGGCTAATCCTTGTGCTGAATGTATACGTAGCAAGGCAGTAGAGATTGAGGTCGACTTTTAAAGGATTCCCTCCCAACGGAATCTGCCCCGTTTCAAAGCATTCGTGAATGTTTCAGAAGGTGATGGGTATCCCCGTTCAAATAATCCTACAGATAAAGTCATAGTTCAGTCCTCAAGGGAATTGGGGTTAAAACGGTCGTAGTCGCCTGAAGCTACCGACTATAAACCAAATATTGGTATTTTGGAAATACGAGTACATTAATTGATCGTTAACGTATAATGAAAACAGTTCTTACAGGCCTTAAGATAAGGCACCAATTCAACTGTATCTTTGATTTTATGGAGTGAAGCAGTAATAATATATCTTTCGAAATGTGGTACTACTGCAGGATATTTCACTGATCGATCAAGTTGTGAATCAGATATGCACAGTTAAACGGAGAAAGCAATCATACATTTGGTCATCCAAGGAAGAAGCGGTCTCATGGCTACATACGTATAATTTTGCAAAACGTCGAAATTTCAACTCGTTTTCGAGACTTATATTGAGAATTGAATAGAAAAAGGTGGAAGGATATATGTTGCCTGATTTGCCTCGGTACTTTCCTCACATTAGTATAGACTTTTATGTACACTTTTTCCATAAATTACTGTTATAAGAAACGATTTTTGCAAACTCTTTTATACTCAAATTGATCAAATGCAGCTCGGAGACGTTTTAGCTGCACAGACATTCTAAACGTTGTTAGCGCTATATGCAACCATACAAGCCATGTCTGGGTTCACAATAAATTGTCGAACAACCATTTTTTATACCATGGACCAAAATAACCAGGAAGTAGGAAAACGTCAAATAACAGATTGTTGGATTTTTCAGGAGTTGGCCACCATGAACTTTAGTACTACGTCAAAATATAATCAGCAACTAAGAAAATGTTTAAGAAATTCAGTTTGTCGACGCTCCCAAAGGTTTGCTTTTTACTAGTTTCTGCGGCCTTATTGGTGAAAGCATTTAAGATTTTCTATCGCAGTACCTTTGTGTCAAAATTATACTATAATCTGAGCAGTAACTTGCGAACTATAGGAATACAGTTCCTCATTGCTTTGCTCCCTGAAGTTAATTTACAAACTCTTGCTATGAATCATAACAGTCATCCAAATACAAAACCTGTTTGGTCCATAATGTAAATAAGTACTTAAATGCTCAACAATGCACACATTATACTTGTACCACGATTTCTTTGGTCTTTCTTTTCGCTTTCTTCTTTTAGGGATCTAATTCCATACTTTTATTGGCAGCCTGTCATCCGGCAGTCTTCTCATTTGACCATACTATTAGATCTGTCATTTCTCTATTTCTCTACATTTATTATATCGTTTATTCACTTAGTTCTTATATGATTGACTAATGTGTATCTGCAACAGCTTTACCAAAAACTATTTTCCGTTATACTTTATCTGAAATCACTTGAAACACTGTGAAATACCGGGTGCGTTTTATATATCTATATTTAACACGCTCTGTTGCTGCAAAAATCGCCAAATTTCGCATCAAATATCCCCCGTATAAGATCAAAGGCAGTTTCACCGGTCCACGTTGAGTAAAGCACGCCTATGCGTGGACATAGCCAATGAGAAAGCGTGTATTTCAGAGCTCCGAACAAGTGCAGGTGGCTACTGAAAATTGGAACAGTTTAGCCAGTGCCGTGTAGCGGTGAATAAACGTGTTTTCTTTAGTCTGTCCGTGTTTTTTCATAGATTTTATTAGTTTGTGTGTTTTTGACTTTTGAATACTCTGTTTACTTGTTGATTTAATTGTTGTGTTGATTGTTCTTGTGTATCCTAAATTATGGCTCTTTGGAGACCTTGGGAAAATGCTCCAAGCCACGAGGAGATGGTGGATGAACCTGTGCAGGCAAAATTCTTTCATAAAGATTTAGAGGAACAGACCCAAAGAGTAATCCTAAATATGTATGATTGTCTGAAAAACGAAAATCCAGATTCCTCGCAAAATCAAATTTTAAACAGAATTTGTATCCTGACAAAAATCAGTCGGTCTACCATTTATCGGGTTATAAAAAGAGGAGATGTAGTCAACCATTCCTTCCACAGAAAGCGCATAGGGCAAAAATTAAAAAGAATAGACGTGGGTTTTCAGGAAGATATTCGTCGTATAATATACGGATTTTATAAAGAAAATTTGGTGCCCACGTTGTAAATGATACGGGATAAATTAAAAGATTATCCTGAAGATTTTTATAATTACAAATGCTTAGACTCACTGCACCGTATTGTAAAACTGTGTGGTTTTCAATACAAAAAATTAAATAAAAGAATGGTGATTATGGAGTCGTCTCGAATCGTTGAATTGCGCCAAGAATTTTTGCACAAAGTTAAAATCTATAGAGAGCAGAAAAGAAATCTGATTTACCTGGATGAAACGTGGTATGATACCCATGATGTTGTGCAGTACGGCTGGGTTGACGACAGCAACAAGTGCATTTTAAATGCACCATGCAACCGTGGAAAACGAATCATTATTCTCCATGCTGGCAGTGAAAATGGATTTATACCTAATGCCTTGCTGTTATCTGCCAAAAATATCAAAGAATCATGTGCCGACTATCATGAGGACATGACCTCCGACTTATTTGAAAAGTGGGTAGAGCAGCAGTTAATACCAAACATTTCCACAAATTCAGTGATTATTATGGACAATGCGCCATACCATTCCCGACAGAAAAACAAAATTCCGAATACAGGCACAAAAAAACAAGACATTATTGATTTTATGAAGGATAAGGGAATGGAAATACCACAAAAATCAACCAAAGCCATATTATTGGATCTTATTAAAAGACAAAAATTTGAAAAAGAGCATGTTGTTGACAATCTGCTTCAGCAAAATGACCATGAAGTATTACGTCTACCTCCCTATTACTGCATTTTTAACCCGATTGAGTTGGTCTGGGCTGCTTTTAAAAAAAAGTAAGAAAACATAATCAGACCCCTCAATTAAGTGAATCGCTATTGGCCACAATAAGAGATGCAGTATCTCATATTGCTGCCACAGACCTATGGAAGCAGTGTTCTAGGCATATTATTGAAAAAGAAAATAAATATTGTGTTTTGCCTCCTGTAAATCCCGTTGTAATTCCTCTACAAGATGACTCTAGCGACAGCTCCGAAGGCGAGGATGATATATAAATACCTATAATGTAAGTCTTTATATACCTTTTTATATACCTACCTGCTATGTAAATATTTGCCTATGTCAAACGTTGGAATTCTGTAATTTTTCCATTTCTTAACTTTCAGTCAACATAAATTAAACTCCCAATATAAGTATTTTTTATCCCAAATCAAAAAAATAAGAAGATAGTAAAATCCATTTATTGTGATATGAAAAACATTATTATTATCGTTCTAAATAAATGACCGCACGCCTATGATACGTCATGAAATTACAAAGGACGCGCCGAGCAAAGGTTTTTATGCTATTTCAAGTGACTTCAGATACGCAGATACGCTATAGTATGGTTTTACTCAGTGTAACAAATTTTGAAGTCATATGTAAGTTGAACTTTCCACTAGAGTTGTAAATAACGGGTTTCTTGTTTTAAATGGTATATCTTTGTTCCACTGTAGCGAGTTTAACTGACTTGTAATTGCTCGTCATGAACGTATTTTCGGCGATATACCTTTTTCATCATTTCCATCTACGGTTAATATTACTCCCAGGTATTGGTATTCTTTGAGGTGCTGCGATTAAGTCTTGACATGGTCAATGTTGCTATATACTTTTCTTTGTCTGAATTTACTTCTAAATCCTATCTACGGAACTCGTCCAGTAGTTTTTTGGCTATATAAATTGTATTATCGGTACCTTCGGCTAGGAAAAATTATAAAGTTTAGTGTACAGTTGTTATAACAGTGCTTCAGGGCTGAGTTGACATAAATCTTGGAAACAGCGGGAGACAAACACCCTTGACTTAGATCTTTGTCAATCTGGAAATATTTTGTATACCCCTGTCTTGTATTTTCACAACTTAGTAACTTGTTTTTATATAATTTTTTATTCCCTTAATATACGGTGGGTGCATTTTATCCACTCTGAAAGTTTGCTTCCAGGCACGCTATGATATGCCTCCCTTAAATGAACAAATACCGTATGCTGGTGATTTCTCAATTAGCTGGTTTAGACAGAAGTTCTTTTTGCCTGTTATGGCTATAAAGAACACATTTGTTGAGACAACCGAGGATATTTCATTGAAAACTAGCACGGTATGCTAAAAAAAGAAAAACTAATTATTACAGTTGGTTTCAATGCGTTAAGCCTTTATTAAAGTTTGACTAATTACTGTGAAAAAAACGTACCAGACTGTAACAGCAAATGACCTTAAAAGCTAGCTATTAGTTGCTCTTTCAAAAATAGTATAGCGTTTGTAGGTTCATTTTACTTAAAACTGAAAAGCTCAAATTTTGTCATTGAAGTCGTAATACTTGCGAAATGCTACAAATTAAAAATAATAGGTGAAGCTGAATTTTATGTTCAAATTATGAGTTTGTCGTTGCTGTAATCGGTTTTTATGTTAGCAAATGTCTAAAACAGCTATCCGTTATCCTCTTTTATTCATTGTTGTACGCAGGCATCAAAATAATGAAAATTAGGTTGTAATTTTTTATTGCCATTGATTTTTACAACATTCAAATCAAATAAAGAATTATTTATCATTATTGTCATCTTAAATTAACTAAATGAAAATTAAAATAACATCTTGTAATGTAAATATTGTCTGAAATAAACGATTATTATTATCTTTATTATTTTTACAATAGATTCTCAAAATGTCTACCACTGACTCTTATACACAACCTGCATCTTCTTAAAAATAGTCCTGTCAAATTTAAATCGGATATTTCGCGTGCTAACGGTAGACCAGGAAAAAATCATAAGTTAGATGCTCTTTATAGCCATGACAGGTGAAAAAGGAGCAAAAAGTAAACAGTTTTTGAAAAAACTTGAAAGTGGCAATATCTCGAAAGCTACGAAACTTTGATTAAGATCATGTTGATCTTATTTGACTCATCTGAAGCCAATCTCCCAACTAGCAAAGTAGTGGTATAAGCTTTTGGTAAAAGAACCGTTCAGCCATAAAAGCTCTCTATTGTTGTTGCCTGAACACAAAAATGCTGGCTTAATGTTGTGTGGAATGCAGATTTGCTTTCTGCAATATATTTGCTCTAAAATGAAGTGTTTAAAATATTCTTATAGCATAGTTATACAACACCTTATAGGGCAAATTTTTAACTGTTGCATAAACGTTTATACAACTATTTTATACGGCATATTTGCATGATAGTCAAAATGGTTGTGTTGTGGCATCCATGGTAACGTTTAAAAAAACAAACCCGAGCCTTGTTGTTTTGCTGTGCAATTTACTACTTTAGCTAACAAATTGCTCTCAACGGAAGCACTTATACAACTGTTGTTTAGTAACTATTAAAGGCTGTACATATGCTAAATATGTTGGTAAACAACTTCACCATAACCTAACTGTCTGCTGTCATATTTGGGTAAAATTCTAAAATGCCATAATCAATGTTTTAAGACAAACAACGCATGCATATTGGTTCAAAAGGTTTTATCAACTGTTCAAACAGAAGATATAAAGCCAGTACAAATTCTGGGTAAATCATTCGACTTTGTCGGTATTTCATTTCAGACATTTGTCAAATTGTTGTATAACACCTGCAGGCAAGACCAAAATATTCTAATAACCTAAAAACAACATGGACGATGCCATGATTGTACACAACCACCCGCCATATTGGGCAAACATTTATTCCTCTATTTAATATTAAATAATTATGTTTCAGTTCGAAATTACAGATATAAAGTGATAAACATTAGTGTAATTGTATCCAAATATAGGATTTGTGGAAGATTTAACGCAGATAAGTTCGGTTTTCCATCTTAAAAATCTAGACATACTTTTGATCATTGCCAAAATATGAATCAAATACGGAGCCCGTAGAAATTGGGTTACTAATTTGCACGATAATCACAATAAAATTTGCTGCGCAAGTAATTTAATAGCTCTATGTCACAGTGTAGAAGTTTATCATATACCTGTGTATGAAATTCACAATGGCCGATATGTAAGTAAACAAGATGACTGTAATGTGTTAGTTATATATTCTTCACTTCGTCTATACAATACAAAAGAACTAGTTTGGTTGCAATAAAGTAGAATAACGTAACAGAATAGTTGTATAGTTGACAAAAACTGAATCTTGCACTGACGCAAATGTCCTATAGCGGCTGCAAGAGGCTTACACTTTTGCTTTATAACTGTCACCTGCAGCCCTTATTTAACCTCTTAAATGACTGAAGTGTCCTATTAGGTGTGCCCTAAGAGGGTTTTGCCAATGTTCTTACAGTATATAATACTGTTTAAGGAATACTGTATAATCATTCTTGCAACTCTAATAGGAGTGATAAAATTGTTAGTTGTGCTACCTCCCATGTCACTCTGACGTATTATTTCTAGGACACCCTGTATACAGATTTCACAACAGGGCCGGACTAAGGGACCTAAGGGTAAATATAGCATATGTATATATAAAAGCGAAAAGATACAAATTGATAACAAAGTCTTAAAAACTATTTAACATGACATTTGGTAGAGTGGTAGTTGAAGAAAAAGGAATGTCAGCTAATTTTTTTGTATTTCGCAATAGGGCTACATTGAGAAGGCACCTGTATGTAAAAGTGAAAAGGTACATATCAATCACGAAATCTTGGAAGCAATTTGACCTACAAACATGAATTTTAGTGGGAAGTAGCTAATGGACAGGAAATTTCTGCTGAGGATGGATTTTGTGGAAGGGTCGGATTAGGCCAGCAAAAGGCGTCTGGTTTGAAATTGCGAGGAGTTCTCTAATATCTGATATATGGCAACGGCGAGGTTCTGTTTAGAATAGACTTATGCTAAGAATTTATTGTGTAACCGGAAATTTGGCAGAGAGGTACTTATTTAACAAATTTGGTGATTAGTTTCATTTCTTAGCTTAACCAAGCATGCAAGTTGACCGTTAACTTAGTAACGCAATGCAATTATAGCAATACCCAAAAATTGTATTGTAGGTTAAGGTGACAATTTAACGTGTACGAAGTCGCGGATACCAGCTTGTATTTTACAAATCTTTGCCCGTTTTGACCGGACTAACATCCTCGTAGATAAGCCCACAGAGGATCGCATCGGCATGCACATCCCGACGATCTCCACTGGAATTGAGATCGGTCACATTGGGATCGGCTCCATGCGCCCTTGCACCGGGGTGACAACCAGACGAATCTGAGATCGTTTTCGCATATTCGGGCGCATTCCGGCGATGGATCGCGTCGTTCCAGACACTTCAGAGCTCTCCACAAATGGATGCCAGGTGGGAAAGAGACGGCATGCAGATGCGGGAAGGTTTGATTGCAGGTGTGAGGAGGAGAGAGATGGAGAAATGCAGCTGGACATTCGTCGCCGTCGGGCACGTTTTATGGGATATCGCGGTGGGGCGGGGAAATGGGAAATCCAAAAGCAGTGACATCACAAATTGTGGACACTATTCTGTGAATAAAAGTTAATCACTTAAAGATTATTATTTATTGTTTATACTTCAATCAGATGAACTCGATATAAAACGGTATATGTGGTGAAAAAAATTTAATACAAAACAATAAAGATCATAAAAATGTAACATTACATATATCAATGATTGAATAGATATTGATATCATCCTTAGCTACTTAAGTGCAACGTATATATACTTCTTTTTTGAATGAAATATAACTACTAACTCGTTGAATTGTAACTGGTGATTTGTTGAGTAATATGACGCAGTTAAAATAGGTGGTAGTATGACTCTGGACTATTTTCAAGTTTTACTATTGTGTGTTGTACTCGTGATAAACATTGATATTTGGAGATAAACTATTATATTTCCTAATATAGGTTACTCATTTCAAAATGTAAGTGCATTACACATTAAGAATTTCGCTTGACTTAAAAATTTATCTTCAAGAGCCAAATACTCTGTCAATTTCACATGATTTCTCCCATACCATAACGTTGTACGATATGTGGTTGTAGGACAGTTCATAATATACCTGTATATTCACTAGGGCTTTAGTCTTACCTGCAGTATACTAAGTATATTTTACTTAAACTTTTATAAACATGACCAATGTGTTCCAGGAAGTTTAGTCTACTATCAAAATATGCGCCGGGTAATTTATAAGTGTCAGATAAAGTGAGATCATATATTTCCAGCTCTACATTAATTATGAATGCGATGGATGTTAAAATTTAGTATTCTCACTTGAATTTACTTACTTACCTGGAATATACGTTGAATTTTTTTTATGAAGGTGGTTCATGATTTTTTGCAGATATAGTAATATAGGTGTCTGCAAACATAGTTATAAGACGCTCACAGATATGACCGTACAAGTCACATACGTATAAGTTGAATGGCAGTAGTCCCAATACAGGTCCCTGAGGGACACCCTGATCATAGATATTCGAGTACATCGCATTCTGTACTTCCAAGGTTCATCTTAAGTTTTCTGCACTCCAGGTATGAGATCAGCAAGATTCAAAAAGAAACCTCTCATACCTATAGTATATAATTTTTGCCTCAATATATTTTTTTCTATAGTGATGCCTAAGGTACATTGAAAATATATCGCCATTATCAAGTTTGTTAAAGACATGTTCTATTAAGTTACAGCTAGCAGTTTCAACAGATCTTTCGGCTCTAAATCCATGTTGAGATGTATTTAGGATACCATATTTTTCAGCAAAATTATATAGTCTATGATACATGGCTTTCTCTAGCAATTTAGAGTGCTACTTAATTTGGCGATAGTTAACAACGTTATGACGTTCACCGTTTTTGAACATAGGTTTTATTGTAGCAAGCTTCAATATGCCAGACAAATTTAGCACTTTCTACAGATTCATTAAAGTACCAGATTTTCACTAATACAACTTGAAATTTGTCTTCAGACTAATACTATCAAAACTCTCAGACTCCTTATTTTTAATTTTCCTTAAAATGAATTGTAGTTCATCTAACGAAGTCGGTTCAATGAAAACAGAATTATTCTTGAACTCTCTGCTCAATAGTATTGTAACTAAAACACCGTACCACTGCTCAAAGTCTGATTTACTACTTTTATACTAATTTAACACGTACTAATTTATGACAATGTATAGACATGTTGACATTTCGCGATGCTTGACTGTCTCGACTGGGACTTGACTGCGGATAACTATTACCGACATCTGGAGTGGCATTTATCCACCTAGCGACGTGTCGAGAAATGTTCTAGCGTTTTCCAGGCGGAGTGTGACATCCAAGGCAGCTAGTGCCTCTAGACAGATCTCGAATACTCGCGATTGCGTCGCCATCGGTCCTGGATGCAAGCACGCATGAATACATGGTAGCGTAACTCTGGTTGCCTAAGCGTCAACTCTGCCGAGCGACTCCTCGCCGCTTGACGTCCCAGCTATACGAGGGCGTTACAGGTTAATCCAGGCTATGTGAGTTTTATGGATAATATAGCGTGGGAAACTGTAAAGGTGTGAAGTATTTACTTGAACGGGGCCAAAGGAAAAAAGTCCACCTATCTTTAATTAGCTAGGAATAGGCATCTTTACATTTTTCATGGAATATACTATTGCCAACGGTATATAGCTGGGCTCTTTTTCTCTGGCCTAAAATACAATACAAAATAAATTTAGTACCACTTGGACCGGACAAAAAACCACTAATTTCTTACAAAAAAAGACCGAGCAAAATAAAGCAACTTACTAATTTTGTAACCATTCACAGACGGGCGTGGGGGGCTTTGTTTTGCTTGTTTTAGATGACATGGAAGAAGGAGGTCTGGATGGTGATTACGACAGCAATATTTTTTATTTTTCTTGGATTTTCTTCAGAATTTAGCCGATGTTGATGACACGTATATATGGCAACCCTGTTTGTCTATGCTGGCCCCAAGATAACGTTGTCGGTATTCCAAAATGTTATGAATGTATGTGTTATGGACTGAGGACTGTATTGATTTTATATACTAAAAGAACAAAATAGATGAACAGGTTAATCGAAGATTGTACTGATTGGATTGCCATCTTAACAATTTGTTAGGATAAATATGTTTTTAATTTGTCTATCCTAAGCCGATTCCTTATTCCTAAACTTGATGACTGCTGCGCATGAATCAATAAGAAACCAGAATAAATTGAAGAATACATGTATACCAATGCTTACGTAAGCATGGGAGGGGGTAAGTTATTCGCTTACTTTTGGAGAAAGGGAGGGGGAGATTAATAATTATAAAAAATCTGCTTACCTAGTACCTGAACGCCCCTTTTTTTCTGAATGGCATTCGCACGACATTGTCTTATAACCTCACGAAAAATATGTACCTTGATATGCTAGAGGAGCACAATAAATTTCAAGTGGGAGTATCTCGATTTTTTTGTTACATTTGTTTGAAAAAACAGTAATATTTCATAAAATTTGCATGTATAGGTCAGAACGATCCTGAAGTGTGTGCTTAGTCTATATAACGAAAACTAATTTACGGACAGCAAACACTTAACTAACAAGTTTCAGTTACCAAACCTGGGGTCAACCAATGTTGCCAAATTAACAATTAGAGTTTAGTTAACCAGCACTCACAAAAGGAATTTACTGATAAGTAACGCTTAACTTAAAAGGTGTAGTAACAAATGTTGGAAGTTAACCAACGTTTGAAAAGCCAGGCTAGTTGCTTGGTCTGTCTGTTGAACGGAGTGTCTGTTTGTCCGGTAATCCTTGGCCCCTCTACAGGGTAAACGTTACGATAGTCATTATTTAAATGGATGATAGAGGGGGTTAAAAGTTTCATATAACATCGGAGTCAAAACGGCATTTTTTTAGAGAAATGTGACTTTAAAATGAAATAAAATCTGACACGCCGCAATGCCAGACGCAAATTACGGCAGAACGCAGTGTAAACAAAGATGGAGTTTGTTATTTTTGGCTCTTAGGTATTATTTTATTATTTGATAATGTACTCGTAAAATGCAAGCAATTAAAAAATCGGACTTACCACTAACTGTCTCAGCGCTTCACCTGCTGTGTGAATGTTTATTGAACGTATTAAAAAAACTGATAAATAGGGAGCACAATTTTGATACATACATTGTTTTTCTTTTTAAAACCCACACTGCACCTTTTTTGTATTTAAAGAAGGTGTTCACAATGTCATCCTCCACTTTCCACACAAAAGCTTCATTACGACGAACCTAGTTTCTTCTTACTCTAGGACCTCAAAGATGTCCATTTATTATTTCAGCCGCATTAAATTTTTTTTCGCGAAGTTGTGCTTCAGTTTTTATTGGACCAGCCCCAGAAACCATCCCTTTAAGTTTTCACAATACCAGAAATCCATCGGATTGATGTCAGGAGATCTTGCTGGCCATTAATGAAGAAACCACAAATTCTGTCTCCGTTGTGGCATGTTGTCTAAGGTCTTTTTCAAAAGTTCTGGTAGGTTATTGACTAGAAAGCTACGGTATCCTTCTCGGACAACTTTGGGGGTAACTCGAAAGGGCCACTTACCTGATCGTCAAGAATACCCGCCCAAATATTTATTTTAAAACGTTGTTGGAAATGACCTTCACGAATTGTAAGAAGATTTTCTTGTGCCCACGTGTAAGTATTATGGAAATTCGTCCGTCGCTAGAATGTTTTAAAAAAAAACCGGATTTTCAATGTCTTTGTGCAAAAACCACTGACAGAATGTTAGTTTGCGAGGATAGGATTGTCTAATGGTAACAAGGCCTGCACTCGTTGTACATGTTAGGGATAAAGCGAATTTTCCCGTAGGATTCTTTAGACTATGGTATGCGATAGTCCGACGCGGCGGCCTAGTTAAGTTAACTCAAACTTAGTCTTTTGACGTTTCAGAGGATTCTGATAATTACCGAAAAAAAAATGTTAGGGTGAAGATTAAGGGAAGAAGGTTGTAGGAGGTGGGGAGGTTATATCCCAATTTTTTGAGGTGAGCATACTTATACGCTCTCAATCCCGGGAATTCTATGTACCTTCGCCATATATCACACAACATCAAATTACCCGTGCATTTATACTTATAAAGAGTGTCTAAGGACTAATTGTATTTGTCTGTTTGACTGTCTTGGTCCGTTTAATTTTTCTATTGTACATGTTCATAACTATTTTTTTTAAAGGGTTGCTGAACTCAATCCTTTATAAAGTGAACTGCACAGTCAACCTACTTGACGCCGTTATTTATAGTTCATATAGGGTTAAGTTTAGACATTACCCAAAGATAACAGAATTGATAAAAGTATTTATGCGGATCGTACAGAGCCAATCTAGTTGATTGAATTGAATTTTTTTGTCTTACGTAGTTACTGATATATTTTGGTATAGCCGAGGGCCCACTCCGCCACTGGCAGACGCGTGGTTTGTGGTCGCTTTGTAGAGAAATGCGATATGTGAGCTAGATGGGTCCAATTCATCGTTCAGGGATTTAAAAGCTTCAGTAAAACTGCAATTTATCTGCTTCTACGGGTTGGAGGTCAGTGATTTCCGCAGTCAGATTGATAGATAAGCAAATTCAGATAGTTTGACTATTAGGTGACCTTCTTATATAAGCGCGACCTTCTTATTATTTGTCTTCTTATTGGACCTATAATGTGGATCATGACAAACTTGGAATTAGGCTTAAAAGAGAGGCAAGTATATGAGAGAAAAGTATAAATATTAATAAACAAAAGAAGAAAACTTTTTATGAACGAGCCTTTATTCAGCTGTTAATAAAAATAACTAAGAATTTAAAATTATTATTTTT